>JAZGTK010013134.1:0-14500 GCA_036877625.1 Ambastaia sidthimunki | reverse complement strand
CTTGCAGAAGACACTTACTGTAATGTAATCAAATTCATACACTGTTAAATATGAAAGTGTATTACAGAAACTGACCTCATACTCACTGAATGCGTCTCTATTGAGATCCGGCCCGCAGTCACACGCTTTACAGTTGCTCATACAGACCTGTTCCCCACCGGCTGCCCCGCTATCACGAGCCAACGAGATCAACTTCACCAGTTTATTCATTGTGTTCACACACGACTTGAGTTTATTTTTCCTGTCCTAAGCCAATAATAAAGTCACTGGTTCGCCGCGTATGGCTGCATTTAAACTGCGTGAGTGGTTTTGCGCACAGCGGGCGTCTATCAGCCGCATTTATCAGCCTGCGGATTTTGCACCCGGCGCAGTTTGTCAAAGTCTCCTGCGCATCACATTTTCAGTAAATGATTGAACTGAATGATGTTAGCGAGTGCACAACTAAACAAACAAATGTTAAATAGCACACGACTCTCTCTGTGTGTTTGAATATATGGTTTACGAGGACACAGATGTGTACAATGACATGTGTATAACAATGTAAACAGGGTTTATGGGAACACTCCTCATAAACCAAATAGTTTCAAAACATACTAAATGGTGATTTTTTTTTTTGTTAATTAAGAAATGTCACAGTTTTGAGGTTTAGGGGTGGGGTTAGGAGAACCCTTTCATTGGTTCCTTGGTTTAAATTCTGCTACTGTTTAATATATTAATGCTACTTTTAATCGTTTTGGTAACTAAAGCACATAATCTATTTGGTCTAGCTACTCAGTTTAACTCTCGCACAATGATTTTCAACAAAACACCTGTTTACTAACATCTATTAAAACCACCTCCCTCTATAGTTACTGTTTAGAGATACATATTAATTTATTATTGTTACCTTTACAGAAATTAGTCAGAAAATTTCCTTAAACCCGATACAATTTTCCCCAAATATTCCACACTGAACTACTGTATTAGTTCTGTTATCCCTATAATTTACCAGGCAGGTTTTTGACACCTTTTTGTGGCTGAGCCCGTTATTGCTTTTAAAAAATAAAGAGTGCTTTTTTATTTTAAAATGCTCAAATGATAAAGTAATATAGGAACAGTTAAGCGACAATAAGCCCATGAAACTGTCTGTCTGTCTGTCTGTCTGTCTTTCTGTCTGGTGACCTCTGTGAGTTGAATCCCGGAATAAACACGCGCTCTGATCAGTGAGAGGACAGTTAACTCGCGTGTACTAGTATTAATACAATTCATGTTGACTTGTGATATTAAACTGAACCAGAATGAAATTGCAACACTGTGACAATTTTACTGTTTAGGAACAAAGCAAACGACCTACAGGTCTGAAAACGCTCTTAGACGTTATTTTTGGGACATGTCACATGCAAACTCTTGTAATTTTAGCACCAAATTTAAAATTCGTGGCAAATGCCAGAAACTTCAGAATTATGTTAGAAAAGGGTTTTTTGCGAACATCTCTACAGCCTGTTGCAACAAAACTCCGCCCAACGGAGAGTCCCGACAATCCTGTTAGTGTTTTTGGCGAGGGGACATGCGCACACACAGCCAGATGAAGAATTATTTTTATCATAAAGGATCAAATTAATTCATTCTCATCCCTAAAACAAAGACATAGTTTGCCAATACTGTTATGCAAAAACAAGTAGACTACCATAAAGTAGCCTTATGTACTGATATTGTGTATTTTTTGCAACGTTTTTTTTTATAATTATTAAAAGGCTTAACTAGCTTATGGTTAAAAAAATCCCCCTTAAAAGTCATCTTACCCATGCTGTACACCGGGTGGATCCGTACATCTTCTGTATGTGGATGTTCACGTTGTGTCGAGCTGTTCAGAGAGACGGATGTACGGCTCTCACAGAAGAGACGAGCAGCCACATGACTGTCATAAACTTTCAATTGTGTTTTAAAACTCAATTACCGCAGCATCCGCAAAGAACTCTTACAAATGCACCATAATAAGTTCCCACATATAGTCCTACAGCTGTTTTAAATTATCATACCATTTTAACAAGATAACCAAATTATTTACCAAACAAAACTGAGTAAAACGACTAGATAAGATTAGGAACATTTAAATAAACACAACTTACCAACTTATTATAATGTCTTTGTGTGAGTTTGTATGAGCTAAACTGAAATCAGCCAGCGAATAAAAATAATTGACTAATATATTTAAATAGACCAACGACCTACACAGATAGTTCCTCTATGACTTGTAAGGTAAGAAAGAAATGCCAGACAATGTCATATCTGGGCTCATGAGTGTCATGTGATACAGGATGAGTAAGAAGCCATATCCTGCTCTAAAAAACATGAAATCAAAACAGGTGTTTTGTGGTTTTTGATCATGTCTATTAAACTGAAAGATAATGGTGAACAAATGTGATATCGATGTTGGTTTTCTATAGAAATATTTATTCCCAGTAGGCCTATATTTTGGTTACAACCAAAAACAACAATTATGCAGATACATGCATATCCAAACGTTTGTCCAATAAAAAGCTCTCCAGAAAATGAACGCCCCTCCCACTAATACCACCTCACAGCAACATGGCTGTGATTTCAGGTTGCGTATGTCCAGGGCTCTGTGGGTCAGCTAGCATTTGTTGTTGAGATGTATGAGAATGTTAAAAGAACTTTTTTCCCAAGCAAATGTTGTGCTGGTTGGGACTCTCAAACAAACACAGCATTGTTTTGAAAGCCACTGTGTTTACACTTTACAAAGCAACCCAAGCCTACAAATGGCTTACTGATAGCTGACTATATACATAAGTTGAGATATATTTTAACATTACATTTCACCTTTAAGCAAAATTGAAATGCATTGTTGCATTGTGTTAGCTGTGGGATCTAAACGCACTGAACAAAGACTAAAACCTTTAGCAATGTCTCCAGGAGACTAAGTAATATAAAAAAATTGCTAAACAAGTACAATTCATGTTTGTAAAATATTAATGTTAATGCTAAACTACACAGCGATTTGAATATAAAACATGATGCACCATGTTGATAATTATAAGGGCATCTACGGGGCAGCTGTGGCATACTGGTTAAAGAGTCTGACTTGTAACCCATAGGTTGCTGGTTCAATTCTCAATACTGGCAGGAAATAACTGAGTGCCCTTGAGCAAGACGCCTTACCCCTATTTGCTTCCTGGGGTGCTCAGTGAATGACTGCCCACTGCTCTGGGTATAACATCTGTTTTAAGTTCATGTTTTCATGTCTTTTATTTTGAAATTATTCTATCTTAGTCTTGTTTGTCATGTGATTCCCAGTTCCCTTGTGTGTCTTGTTCTATTGGTTCCCTTGTCTTATGTGTCAAATTCTGATTGGTTTATTGTCTGATTGTGTTCAGGTGTTCCTTGTTTCCCTTGATTATTCTGTGTATATATACACCTGTGTTTCTGGTGTTAGTTATTGCTCACATTTACATGCTGTTTTTGCCTTGTGAGAAGTTCCTTATTTCATGTGTTTTAATAAACCATTTTGCATCTTGAATTCATTAAATATTAGTGATTTTGTCTGTTTCAGTACGTGTTTGTGAGAGAGAGAGTTTGCAGTTCACAATTCACTAATTCTAGTGTGTGTGTGTGTGTGTGTGTGTGTGTGTGTGTGCGCGCGTGCGTGCGTGCGTGCGTGCGTGCGTGCACTAACCTGGGTGAATTAAACGTAACTGTGGGCAAAGCAAG
This sequence comes from Ambastaia sidthimunki, assembly GCA_036877625.1. NCBI lineage: Eukaryota > Metazoa > Chordata > Actinopteri > Cypriniformes > Botiidae > Ambastaia > Ambastaia sidthimunki. The sequence goes on along the minus strand of JAZGTK010013134.1, from coordinate 10,792 downwards.
TCTTTGAAGCTAAAACAGTTGAAGCAAATGGGCCGTGTTGTTTCAAGGCTTCAAAAAAAACTGACACCCGTCTCCATTGTGACACCTAGTGGTCAATTGCACGTGTTGATCTGAAACAATTTAGAAGTGAGGAGTTAATAGTCGACGATCAGTCTGTCATGGGAGTCAGAGGCTCTAACAAGGAGACATATAATGTAGAATATATCTATTCTCTTAATATATAAAATATTTTGAAAATGAACATGTTAAAAATGAAATATGTTGGAAATATCTGTCCATGGGCCCTATTAAGGGCCTCCACGGTCCCTGATTGAAAACACTGCATTTATAGTGTTTACTCACTGGAAAAAATACAAATAAATAAAATTTTAGCACCCAGTTTTTGATGGGGTTGAACTTGTTGACATGGGGGCCCGGGCCCCCCAGAATGGCCCCTGGAAAGTTCTGAGCTGTCCTGACAAATCTGTTGAGAACAAAATGTTTTGCATGTCTGACAGGAATGAAACAGCAGTGTTTAGACACTTTCATTTGGCACCACTCAGTGTCCCGAGTTGGTCTGTTATTGACCACCCACTTGACTTTATCTGCATTTGTTTCTCATTCAGATGGCATGTAATGATTCAGGGTGAATTGTTTGGGAGTTTGTTTGCCAGATCCCATCCAGACCATGTGACCCTTCTGTTTTATCAAAGAGAAAGAGAAAATCATACTTGTAACATTTATTTATTCTACCCACATATCATACACAGCTCTTTACAGTACTATTTACAGTATCATAATAAATAATGAAATTTAAACTACGTCTCAGAAAATGAACTCTATTAAATATAATAAAAGACAATGGCTGTTTTATTTCATTTACACACAGGTTCTCACTTTAGGTTCTCATTAGATAATTAAACTTCTCTGATTTATATATACACAACAAGTATTTTACAAATTCTGTACAAAAAGTGTGTGGTTTGAGTTCCACAATGTGAGCTGTAAATTTTATTGCTACTGACTTGTTTTAAAGCATTTGTCTGCCCTAATGCAAAATGTGTGTCAATTGAAAAGTAAGAACTATTAATTTTCCAACATTAGAGAGGAATGGATGCTATAGGGATTAGAAAAATTTAAAGTGGCCTAGAAGATCTGGCGAAAATCCTAAGATTTTTGTAGAGAGAAATATGATTCTTGGGATGTTTTTCATTAATCTGAGTGACTGGAAATAAGGGCTGCAGTGTCTGTTACAATCCAGTTCACCAAAACAACTGATAGTGATTATTGCGTCTGTATTGCATATTCATTTTGTATGCGTTAGCATTTACACCCGCTGAATGTTGTCAGAAATGGTCCTTGATGAACTCCAGATGTTGTGTTAATGTGATCACGATGCGTTCTGTGTGCGTTTACATTCTGTTTTAAATGCGGTTAAGTGCAGTCAGATTGTGATCCATGTGAATACCAGGTGTGAACGGGGCTGAAGAGACACTTAATGTGAATCATAAATACAAAACCCACTGGAATCTGTTTTCACTCTCACACATGGCTCACAACCTCATTCCGTTCCTGCTTGCTTTGCACATTCACAGAGTTAGATTTGTCTTTGTTGGAGAAACCCCCAGATTGGCCGTCCTCTGCCCTCCCTCCTGATGAGTTCTCCACCTTTAGGGGAAGTTGGGAGGAGCTGTACGCCAGAGGAGGGATGGTGTTGACCAGAATCAGCTGCAGAGGTCTCTTCTCCTCACGGTAGCGGCACCGCATGTACCTGGCGAAGGCGGCCCGGTACGTCTTATTGAAGAGCGTGTAGATGAATGGGTTGACCGCAGACGACAGATACCCGACCCACACGAACACTTTCATCAGCCCCCCAACCAAATGCTCATCACACGCTGAACCGCAAACCACCGCCATCACATTTGTCATGAAAAACGGACACCACATGATCACGAAGAGCAGAAAGACCACGCCCAGAACTTTAGATGCCTTCTGTTCGTTACTGATGGACTGCATGGTGCGTCGCCCGGATCCTCTGGTCGGTCCGTCTCGGTGGCGACAGAGAGAGGAACGGGAGAAGAGTCGCTCGGAGGAGACCGAGCCTCGTGGGAGGAGCCCAATCATAGACGACCAGTTCGGCCTTACGATGAGCTGGTCGAGGCACAAAGTGGCTTTGCTTTGCAGAGCGCTGATGGTGAGGGCGTAGGTGACCACCATGATGATGAGGGGGATGAAAAACGCCACAAAAGAGCCAATCAGAACAAAGTTGTCATCCGTTAGCTGGCAGCTCTCATTCCGGAAGACTTTGGACTGATCACGAAGGCCGAGAACTGGGACAGGCATGGAGATAACTTGAGACAGATGGAGACAAAATGAGAGAGAGGCAGATAGTGAGAAAACAGCTTGGTGCTATGGTTTGGCATACCAATGATAATAGATGAAATCTCACTTGTTTAGAATTTCAGAATTGAGCTGGAAAACAATTTCCTCTTGGACTTGGAAGAACAATCACTTACTTACAGAGATGGTCCAGGCTGCCATAATTTTAACGCGGGCTCTAGTTAGAGAGTTCGAGCGGCTGTGGTGGATGGGGTTACGGATGGCGATGTATCGGTCTAGTGAGATGGCGCAGAGGTGCATGATGGAGGCAGTGGAGAAGAGAACGTCCAGGTAGATCCAGATGGGGCACAGAGCTGAGGGCAGGGGCCAGGTGTAACCTAAAATATTAGGAAAGCGAAGTGTGTCACTTTCTGGACAAGCAAATATTATGAAGCGCTTAAAGCTGCAATTCCTTACTTTTGTCTTACTTTTTTCTTTCTGTTTGCAGTCATTAAGTTAAACTGTCATTTACCATAAAACAGACCTGACAGCTCAAATATAAAACATTACTATAAACTAATCGTTTAAATTAGGGTAGGGAGACCGTTTTGAACACAGGTCTGTTATGTACTTGCTTAATGATTATTTAATGTTCAGAAACCCCTAAAGTTGCAATCTGTAACTTTTTTTTTGGTAAAAATGAACAAAAATCAGTCATCGATCAAGAAATTAACAAAAGTAGAAAGAAAAAGTCAAAGTAAAACTGCTAGCAAATACTACAGTCTGCCAGTTTACTAATATTATTGTTATTTGAACTTCCTGATCTAAAACCTTTATTAATTATCTTGAAAGACTCTTGAAGTACTGACAAACAAACTGACAAAACAAAGGTGTGTATTTCACAAGAATCAGACCTTTATTTTGCTGACTTAAGAGGAAAGAGATCATTTAAAAGATCTGGTGTCGCTGCTTTATTGAATATGAAAGGTGCTGAACTCAATGAGATTCTGGAGCACAGATTCTGTTTTACACATCAGCCGCTCCGGACTGTAAAATCAAAAAATCCCCCAGAGTTCTGCCGACAGGTTCAGCTAAAACAGAGAGCCGTGCTTTATATCAGCGACTGGAGCTTTCCAGAACCCAGCCGAGGCTTCATGTAGGGTTTATAAATTTAATTACTTTTACCCAGTTATATAACAGCATTACATCATAGATATGGGAATAACTCTTATCTAGAAGCAAAGATACCAGAATCAAACAGCCACGGCTCAATATTCCCAAGACTAAAGAACATTTGTCAGGAAGCGAATATAAAGTGAAATAGGAAATAACAATGTATTTACAGTAATACATTTGGGAAGAATTCACCAAGAATAAATTGCGTCTCTGATACTGCTGTTTATGTCTTGTTTTCTCACCTGGTTCATTACAGCGATTATGCAAATTAGGTAATCATAGACACAAGTACTGTAAATTACTGTACACTTCTCTTGGACTGTAATCCAGGCACCTGAATCAGCTCTGTAAAGTGCAGGAAGTGTGCTTAAAAGTGTGCTTAAAAGTGTGCTCTTCTGGATGTGTTCTGATGCTCATGTCAGTCACTGATCATCATTAGATAAATAACTTATAGAAACTGTACACAAGCAAGCAAGTTTTAAATGAAATTCTATTGGCAATCTGCAATCCACAGTCTATAGGGACAATCTATAGGGGAAATCCATAATGGGCCTAATTTACATTAAAAGAAAGCATGTTTTCTGAGAAATGATGATGACAATGGAAATAATCTCACTACAGTGCTGTTTTGACACCTGGCTGAACTGATTTGCAGGTGCTTATAAAATAAGACTAAAATGCACTGAAATGTTGCGAGTGACACAACTGTTAGCAAATTTACACACTGATGTTTTTTGATGAACCTTTTGTGGTCATGCAAAATTCATTTGTGCACGTCTGCACATTTAAATTGTTGGCAATGTATTAAGCTTTAGGCAGTTTTGTTTAGTTTTTTTGGTAAATTGTGATCATCTGTAAGTGATAATTTCACCAGTACAAGAAGAATAAAGGAAAATAAATAATTGAGTGTGTTGTTAGTAAGGACCAGCTGTCATTTCATCAAAACACATCAGCCTTTCTAGAAGCAGGAAGTGACATGTTTTATAATCTTCGCTCATATTATTTAGGACATCAGACCTTCTCAATTTTTGTTGCTTTAGCACAAACCAAAGCGAAGCATCATTACTGCATAATTAATTCTTCATCAAAGCATTGAAAGTCAAGGGAAGAGGGATTTCTCTCTCCATGCATGAATACAAGCAGGCTAATTTAACACACCAGACGGCCAAACACACACTCATTATTCCCTCCAAATAAATCACCTTCCAGCGAAATGCTCGGAAGCCTAATTATTCACTCTGAAGAAAAATGTGGAGATACAAATATTACAAACAAGACCGTTTGTAGATCGTTTGTTTGACCTGGAAGAACCTCACTGGCCACATTAGAAAACATTTGAGTAAACAGTGTTAAAAAATACACATAAATATGTTTTATGCTGCGTATGGGAATGTTTTTTCAAGCAGTTCAAATAAAATTCTTGCACGCCCCTGAAAAAATAACAGATTAAGCTGTGGTGTGCTGTTGATTACAACAGAAATAATTCACAACCTTCCCTCAGTTTGTAGAAGCAAACAAAAGCATGTTTACTGTCATGATTCGCAATAGTCACAGTTAAACATATATAATGTTTAAATACACTGTACTTTCAAACAGTGTATAATTTAAAAAGCTGCAGTGGCTGAACCTGAAGACTTTTTATGTTCTTTATCTTTGCGTGTTGTTACAAACTGAGGGAAATCTTTTTTGTTGTAATCAACAAATTGTTCCAGAACTCTTTTTATTTCCTCCAAATTAGAACTTTTGATGAATATGAAATGTGAAATATGCATGTGAAAATGGAATCAAACTTACCATAGAGGATYGTCACCATGGCTACCGGCATTACAAGGATTCCCAGAAGCATGTCTGTAATGGCCAGAGACCTCAAGAAGTAGTTGGTGGCATTCTGTAACTTCCTCTCCAAGCTCACAGCCATAATGACCAGAATGTTGCCTGTGACTGTGATTATAATGACCAGTGAAATCAACAGAGCCACCCAGTTCTTCTGACCAGACACAGAGGTCAAAAACTCGGACCTGTTTTCACTGCTGTTAAAATCCATTGAGTTATTAAGAACTGCATAACCCAGTGACACTCTCTGCTCCATGAGCCAGCGTCCCTCACTTCTGCCTGTCAAAACCTCAGCTGAAATCCCCGTAGATCCAAATTCAGCACCCGTCCCATTTAGAGACATTGCAGGAAATTTTTTTGAGAGTGGCGTCGAGCAATTCAGGCAGCCGATATTCCAGAGGACGCGTTCCATGGCTCTCAGAGTCTGCGCAGCCCGTGAGGTTCCTGTCTGAAATCGACATGTTCACAGTCACCTTCGAGCGCTCCTGTTTTCCACACCCCTCGTGGATGTTTGTTGTACACAAAAGCTTCACTGAGCAGATGGGTTATGAGTCAGGATACAGGTGACGACTCTGACTGCTGCATGTGCAGAGAAAGAGGGAATGAAAAGTGGTAGATGGATTGAAACACATTCACGTTTCCTCCTGGTTTAAACAAAACATTACATAAACACAAGAACACATGCGGACACAGGCAAAACACTCGTTCCCCTGTGAATGCATAGATCATGCAACCACACATTTCAAACTACACTTTGTAGTGGGTTCAGAGGAAAGCCAGACTAATGATTGAGCTGTGAAGAACATCAAACTGCAGAAAAATGTGGTGAATTCATACACATTACCGCTAAATCTGGGAGAGATCTCCTGCTTCCACATCACACCTCCAGTAAGTAGAACATTCTGAACCCCAGAGCTGGAGAACCTCTGATGATGCCCTCTCATCAAATCAACACATAGTATCGTTCCATTCATCCCTTCTGCTCTCTTTACGACACTTTGATTCTCTCCCTCTCTCTCTCTCTCTCTGAAGATACTTCTCTTCAGAAGGAATAAGTGAAGCCAGGCTGTTTGAGCTTCCTCCAGGAAGACGTGCCGCTGGCTCGTCCCTTCGCTGCCTTCCAACCTTGATAAAGACATGTGATCCCATTTATTCACACACGCATTTACACAGATTTTTAAACAAATACTTCGGAAAGGAAACCAAAACGAGGAGTCTAATGGAATTTCTTTTTCCATGTCCCGATCCATCTTAACTTTTGAACTTTTAATGCCACTTAATTTAAAACAGGAAATATTATTAATTTGAGTAATGAATACTAGTTTTAAATAATGTAATGTAATAAATAATGTACATGTAATGTTGGTTAATTGTCCCCATTGAGAAATATTCCTGAACTGTGATTATTTATAATTAATTGACAGCCCCAATGTCATTGTCATGTAAATGAGATTTCAGCAAATAGAGGAATTTGAGCAATTATATATTTGCAAATAGAATATTGCACAAATTCTCATTCTGTGTTTATTCCCTTTGAAAAACAAGAATATTAATATTACTAATTTGATTAACTGAAAAAATATTTACAAACAGAATATAGAATCCAAAATCTTTCTGTTCATCCATGAGTCATGTTTACCCTTTGAACTTTCAATGCAATTTTAGTAAAATTAATTAAACACATGGTCTTTAAATACATGTTGTCCAGAGCATTCAACAAAACATTATAAAAACATTAGGTCCATGCTGTCCAGATAAAGGTGTTCCACACACCCCCTTCCTTTACCAAAATAATCCAGGTAAATTGATACATTTCCACAGAAGACCTCTGCCATCCCAGGATATTAATAATGCATTATTAATACACATCATGAATTAATATTTAATATATTCCAAGAATACTTTCCCACTTTTATTAAAACTGGGGGAAAATGAGATACTTCTTCCTCTAGGCGAGATTTGGAGAGATAGATTGAGATAAAGTTGGGTGAGAGGTCTAGAAATAGATTAGAAAAGAAAGAGGAGGAAAAATGAGACAACCTGAGTAAACAAAGAATCTGTGCCAGAAAAAAACAGATGAGGAAAAATTGAGCCGAAAGAGGAAAAGCAGAAAATCTATAGAATTACCTTCAAATGCACCCGGTTACTGTCCAACATCTGCTGTGAAAAAATGAAAGACAGGTGAGAAATGTGGAAGTCAAACAGATGTACAGTAACAGAAGAGATGTTCAAACTGTAAAGGACAGGGCAGTAAAAAACCTTCCACCCTGTCTGTCTCCATTCATATAAATGATGGATCTCTTTCACACACTCCTCCAGTAAGAGACATGATGTGTTCATATATAGGCAGAGGCTGGATGAGGAATGTGTGTGTGTTGAGGGGCTTCGGGCTGTGCTGTAATTACTCACCTGGGAACTGTAGCACACAAGCACAGCGAGACGGTTCGGGTGTCAGACACTGTCCTGCACGCACAGCTGTGATTATGAACCCCATCAGTGGAAAACCTCCAGAGGGCTGGAAAAGAGCCACACAACCATAAAGCTCAAAGCAGGTCATTACAGGTTCTGCTCTTACTGATGAGGCCTCACCTAAAGGGACCGTATACTTTATAACTTGATTTTTTTTGTTTCTCCTCCTGGAACACCTATAATGTTAATCAAACTTTAGTCATTCATGACCCTACTTTTCCAAATAAAAAACAATCTTTAATGACCGACTGTTTTTTTACTTTCTAAAAATGAAATGTGATTAAAAATGGTTAAAAATTGATCTGAACACTCAGATGCTTCTCAAAACAAGCTTAAATCCAAGCTGATTAGGCTCTGCACTCTTATAAACAAACATTCTTAAATGGTTCTTCACAGCAATGCCACAGAAGAACCATTTTGGTTCCCCAAAGAACCATTTAACCAAAGCCTCTTTATAGTCTAGTGGATATCACAGGATATTATACAGGATAGTGGAAACCTTTTTCCACTACAAAGAACCTTTTGTGAAACAGAGAGTGTTATAGGTTATTAAATGTTTATGAATGTTACGAAACCATAGAGCCATAAATTGTTCTTCTATGGGATTGTGAAGCACCTTTTTAAGTGTCTGTTAAAAATAAACTACTGTAAACAACCACTGTTTCCTAACTACAGTATATGATTTCACACCGTAGTTTAGTGAAATTTCCCTTATTTCTGAACACCAAACATTGTTGGCGTAAACGTGTAGGGTCATGTGATCATTGTATCTGCTGACATCACAAATTTGCAAAAGTTCAGCACAGGATGTTTTTGTAGCTCTGTCCCAATTCTTGTGCTTTTTGAGTCCTGAAAGCTGTATTATGTTTTAGTAAATTAAACTATATTTCAAAAGATCAAGAAGAATTTGAGAACTCATGATATAACCCAGGAACCAGCATCACCCTTATGATGAATCTTGTTTCATACATGTGCAAGCTGTTTGCTTTCCATACATAATGCACATATATCATACAGACGCTTGCTCTAATTTCAGATGTATCGCTCATTAATCTCTGCAGGGTTCCCACAGGCACAGATATATGGAAGTCTTGTACAAACATACATTTCTCAGACAGTTCCAGAGTCAGCAGCACTCAGCGCCTGCCGGGAGAATGTTGGCTCTCATTTAGCTGATAAATACTTCATAGAAACCAATTAGCACATCCCCTGTGTACACAGATACAAGCCCTCAATCACATTAAAATCTGCCTAAATTATATTAACTAATTGTGCAGCTACAAGGAAGATTGTTTTATCGTAGACGTGGCGACATTGAGCCACACAGGGGAGTAACAAATACACACCAAAACAAACATGCACATGTCTGGAAACAGCAGAAATGACCACTTTCAATACCTGCTGCCCCCCATCCAGCGTTATCAGGACACAACAATCAGTTCCCTGTTGATAAGATGAAAGAACGTAGAAAGTTTGAATTACACACATTAAAATAAAACATGAGAATTACAAAGCAAAACTATATTGTAGATTTGGCTTGTAACAACAGCGGAACCTTTTTTTGGTGCTAAATAGAATTGTGCTTTATAGGCTCCATCAAAAACAGAAGCCTAAGAAAATTAACTCACAAGAAAAATATGTCAGTGTGCGTTTCTGAGATATTAAAGGAGATATTTTGTTGGATTTTCACAAAAATGTAATCATAAAGTGACTAGTGAGTATTTTAAAATAAATTTAGATCATTTAATTAAAAAAACTTTCCTTAATTTATTATTTATAATTTATTAAGTCTATTTTTGTTCATGCACATAAAGAAATAGGACTGTGATGCTGTGTTTTTTCATGTTATCTGACGTCACACTGAAATGCCCTTTTAAAAACGCACTGTACGCTACATTAGATAGAGTCAGTCAAAGGAGGAAAGGACAAAATGCAGATTAAAATAATTGACACCCCTAGTGGAACAGTGTGCGAGTGTGTGGGATGGGAAAGGGGGATGAGACTGGTTACCAAGGCAACAGAGTATCAGCACCGTTACCACAAACTGATGAACAAGTTTGTTGAAGACTCACGTCACCTTGTCGCTTTCTTATTTCTGTCTCTCTGTCTTTCTCTCACACGTCCATCTCTAATGGAAGACATCAGGAATACCTCTCTACGTCAAACTTGGGAAATTGAGAAATGAGGATTCAGAATCTACAACCAGCTGTCAGCTGAGTGTTTATACAAAAGCAAACACTTTCAAAAACAACGTTCCCTCTGTATCATAACTCCATCCCTGTGTTTTCAAAGAAACATTTGACTTTAGTCTTTTGACATTAAATCCCTGTGGGGGGTGGGGGGGCACAGTGGTTCTGCTCTTCCAGTTCTACCTGTATCTCTAATGGTGTAAAAGCAGAATGAATAACAAACAGAAAGTAAGAAAAACGCTCGTCGCACACGCAGCTCTTGTGAGCCTGTGGAGAACACCTGACATATCGCTGTATAACAGCAGGTGAGGTGGGAGGGGTGCACAGACATTCTCAACTTCACCCCCTCACCTCTCTCTGTGAAAGATTTATGAACCCCTGTCACAACAGCACAACTAATGAGAGAGGAGATGGTCGAAACAGGAAGAAATGGATTGAGAAAAGGCCACAGGGAATATAAGGAGAATAGGTAATAAAGGAATACAGCTTCTGGGAGAGCCTTCCAGTCTTGAGCCTTCTGCTCAGACTGGCTTGATGTATCGGGGCATACAAGGTAAAACAGGGTCATAAATCTGTTCTTACAAATATTCATGTTTCAATGGCCCTTTGAAAGCCTGAATGCTACATTCTGATAAGAATTAAGAATTCTGCAAGAATTGTTTAAACGGTTGTTAAATTGTTTAGGGTGCAAAATGCAAATGTTCCAGAATGCCAGCAATTCATTGTTGTTCCACTCAGTTCACAAGCAAAGCCCTGAAGTTGTTTTTCTCAAAAGGCTGAGGATTATTTCACATCAGCCTCAGTTGCACTCAAAAACACTGAGGTCC
>JAZGTK010013133.1:4140-14501 GCA_036877625.1 Ambastaia sidthimunki | reverse complement strand
TTCTTTATTATGTTCTAAGCTTTTCAGTGATGACAGATAACAAACAGATCACAGACTATAATATAACTTTCTGCTGTTGCCATGGTGATCGAGCTGCAATAAGTGTGTTGCCGTGGAGATGAGGAACTCTTCTGGCTTCATGCATGATGTGAGCAGGGGACAGGATGTGAACTTGTTGAAGGTATAAGCTGAAGGGGTATAAACTCATTAAGACAGTCTGCAGCATTACTGCATTTGCAGCAGTGCAACAAAAACCTGCAAACAAACCCGACTGTATAGATTCATGTCACCTACCTTCAGCCACAGAGATAACATTGCTGCCGCTCGCTGACGACCAATACAGAACCAGTTCATGATAATTCAGTTACTGTTTGATCACGAGAAGCAGTTTTCAGAAACCTGTGCTGTTAAAATGTAAGGATACTTTATTACTGTGGTCCTCTGCGCTCGTAACTGCTTGGGTCGCTGCTTTATTGATGTCTGTAGTGGCTGCCAGTTTTATGGTAGTAACCAAAACATTCCCAACTGTACTATAGTGACTAATGTATAAGCAGAAATTGTCTTAACCCTTAAAGATCTAGACCAATATATCAGTCAGGCTGTGTAATCGGGTGATATTTGTTCATTTTAAGATCACCTGATTTTGTATAACCACACACTCTGTTATTAATAGAAGCGCTAGTTCCTCTATTCCAAACTCTTTCAGTTTCAACTCTAACAGGCTGTCAGTTATATTAACTGATTTATTTATACAAAAACCAGATTTTACTTTTTCATTTGAGAATATTATATAAAAAAAAAAAAACTGATATAGGCTGTTAGCCACCCTGCTTTAGACAACAGTATTGTCACGTGCCATTATAGTCAATCAGTATTCACCATAATACATGTTTGTAGGGGTTAAACTTGTCTACAGGAGTTTTACCCTCTTAAATAGACATTTTAGTCACTTTGTCTACCTGACTACTTGAACAATGAATAAACTGAGTTCTGGAGCGTCTGAGGGTAGACACGCACTACAAATATCCTTGAATGTTTTTCATTTGTACAGCTGCTTTGTAACAATGTGCCCTTGTGAAAAGTGCTTTATAAAAAACTTGAACTTGAACACACTAGCTGTGTTGTTTTGTACGTCTGTGACGAGATCTTCAGCAGCTTTATCTCTGACCTTTAAAGCAAAGGTGACATGCTTTGTCATACTACCACATCTGCAGACGGCGTGCTGGTCTGTCCTGTTTGCTTGCACGCTTCCTGTCAAAACAGCTGCTTTGCAGAGCACATACTGTAAATTGAGAGTGAGACTTTGCACACTCATGCTAACACACGGTTAACACGAGGTTTTGATCATTTTACATACATGCTAGTTTCGAGTATGTAACAAAAACAGTCTAGCTGACATCGCGGGTAAATGTCTGGTCAGTCTTCTGTCATGTTGTCACATAACTGATTTCACAAGTAGCTTGGCATCTTTAATTTGCCACAGGAGGAATCTGGCAGCAAGACTGGGTCATTTGTAGAGTAATGAATAGTCTTTAACAAACCGCCAACTTCCTCTCAGCCACTGAGCCTCAACAATAGAGCAAATTTATTTGTGTTCATTTCCTGTTGCTGTGGTTCCAGGATTTTTATGTGTATTATAAAAAGATGAGAAATAAACAGGAACATTTTTCATCAAATTTCTTCCTTTTATAAACCGATTTTTATTTTACTGCAGTTCTCTGAAGGGTTAACGGTCAGTGTGCAAACATTTCCTATGATTCAAAGAGCAGAATGGTGTGTATGTGAGTCAAACGCTCTCAGTTTTTCTGCTTCATGTGTTTTCATTGCTAGTTCGTTTTAAACTTCTGAAAGACTGCTTATAAACACACATGACACAGAAAGAGGTTGAACCTAATCGTCACACTCTGATTGGTCGATAGGCTTGCTGTCATGGAAACCTCTGAGAGGAACGGACAATGTGGACCCATTTAGTGGTTTGTGGGAAGATTGTTGTTTATGGGATTTCTTTCCCTCTCTCCCTCCCCCTCTCTATCTTTCTGTCTTTTACACTTTGCTCACACTTTTCACAATGTAGACAGAGAAAACTTGTCTGTCAAACCCCCATTTAGCCCAAAATTCTTGTGCCATGTGAAACGTCTTGTTCTTTGACAAAGCTGCCTTTGGTAATAGGCATATAGGCAAAAAAAGACGATTTAAAAAACCTTTTTTTAAATAAATATAGAATAATGTGACTGTACTAAAATGTCTAATATTACTGAGTTAAACTTTTGGCACAAGGATGTATCATGTTGCCTAACATCTAAAACCTGTGTTATATAGAGAATCACTTCAGTATTCTACATATACATTAAATCCTGCATATAAATGTTTACTTTACACATGCTGTGTCATGCTCAGACTCTTATGGTTGGTGTGTGTATGTGCTTGTTTGTGTGTGTTTGTTTGTGTGTGTGTGTGTGTGTGTGTGTGTGTGTGTGTGTGAGTGTGAGAGTCTCCTCTCTTCAGTCTCTCTTCAAGTGTCGTCTATATGCATTCTAAGTTCTGTCTGACCAGATAAAATGAAGAAGTGTCTGAGATTTCTGCTAAGTTTATACAGAAATATGTCTTTCTGTAACCTCTGCAACCTCACTGTCTTTCTGTAATCTCAACACAGTTGTTTCCATTACAGCAGGTGTTGTAAAAGGAGACTCAGCCTCATGTCAATTCAACTTGTATGATATTTGGTAACCAAACAATACTGGCACTCATTGACTTCCATTGTATAGATCAAAACCACTGGAATATTTCTCAAAACATCTTTAGTGTTGCACAGAAGAAAACATCATACAGGTTTTGAATGACATAAATATATTAAAATACTGAAGGCAAATGTATAACAATTTTGAATGTCATTGCGTTCATTAACAAAGCTGAATATTAAACATCTATAAATTTGATAAAAAATATCACTAACAGGGCCATGACCACTATGAAGAGGGACGTGAATACACTAATATTTAGAGTAGCGAATTTTAAATGCTCTTCAATGAGATTTTTGCATTTGGTCACTTCTTTGCATATTGAACAAAATGGTTATGTTTAAAAAAAAAGAAACAACAGTATACTGAGCAAAATTAAGTTTTGCATTTGAACACCTTCTGCTTGTCACGCTTGCACAGTTTCCTGGCTAGATGTGGTGTGATGAAGAGACAGGCTTGTTTAGGGTTTGTGGTAACCAGCCACAAACAAGACATGCTGACTGACGCTGTGTTTGTGGCACTATGAACTGTGGCTTAATTTTACACATACTGTACACTCAATACTGTACACTCAATACTGTACACTCAATACTGTACACAGACACAAACCATGTCCCTGTCAGATTTAGACAGTTTTAAAAAAATTCTTTCTTTCTTTCTTTCCTTCTTTCCTTCTTTCCTTCTTTCCTTCTTTCTTTCTTTCCTTCCTTCCTTCCTTCCTTCCTTCCTTCCGTCCGTCCGTCCGTCCGTCCGTCATTTCTCTCTCTATCGTTCTGCCCCCTCAGGTTTAGTAAGAAGCAGAGATGACACTGTAGTGTCATTGTGGGAGTTTTGAATGCTCACATTGGTTTTCTCTCTCTGCTCACTTATGCATGATTTCTTCTCTTTCTCACACACAAACACACACTTCGGGTGTTAAGTGGCTGTTAACGGTTTTCTGCTTGAGAATTTTCTGTATTTGAGAGTATTTGAGATGTTTGTGTGAACTCAGGAATGAACTTTCATTTAGAGATCTGCTGTTTGTGCTAATGATGTTTGTGCGACTCTCCTGCAGAGAACAAACTGTCTAAACAGGAAGAGGGAGGTGTGTGTTTGTGTGTGTGTAAAGGGGGTCTTGCAGTTTCACAGCCCATCATTTCCGCTCAGGAAAGAAAACCACTGAAGTGAGTCACATAATAGATCAGAAATCTGCAGTAAAATCTCTCGTTTGAAGCAGAGGTTTAATCTTACTGCAGTCATGCACAGCCTGTTTATGTTGTCATGCTTTTTCACATTGTTGTTTTTTGAGAATCTTGTGTTAGTGTAGTTTGTTTGGAATTTAATGTATTGTAGTTTTTTATTGTAGATTTTCATCTTCGTATTAATCTATATTAACATATATATTAACATAAGAAGCAACCGGCAACTTTTCACCCACCCACAGTCACATTTCTTGTGTTTTACAATTTTCACACTTCTGTTATTAAAAACTAACTTTATTTAAACTCTATTTGTTACATGCTTTTGGTATTCTTGTATTTCAATTGATAAAGCATTGTGTTAGCAACGCAAAGGTTGTGGGTTCCCAGGGAACACAGGTACTGATAAATTGTATACATTGAAGGCAGTGTAATTCGATTTTGATAAAAGCGTCTATCAAATGAATAAAAATGTAAATGTAACGTCAACATCTTTGTGTACTTTTTGTACAACTTTACAGATAACTGCCAATGTAATCAGACATTTGTAACGTCAGAACAGGAACATTTCAGAGGTGAAGCCAGTTTAATGTAAAAGTTAAAAAYGACKGAGAGAAATGTGTACTTACTCCACTTAAATKATGAGATGTATTAGACGACCCACAATCCTTTCAGCCCTGCACACAATACAGCACAATGCCATACTGCTTTCAAAAACTGATGTCATTTTTTACTTAAACTTTGAGTAATACAATGGCATATTAATGCTTTAGTGTGGGTCTTTTATTAAAATATAAAGTCCCTGGTATGTAAACTGTAACAGATGTAACCGCTGTATGTTGAGGCACCAATGAGATTGGTGAAGTTGTCATTGATGGTGTTATCGACCAATCAGCTTCAAGGATGAGAACTGTCTAATTCACAGTCAAACCAGGAACAGTAAAGAAAATGCATAGAAAGTTTTATAAGGTTTGATTTCTTTAAGATTGCATAGCTTTGTCACCAGATGGCAGCAGAGAGATTGTGGTCAGTATGAATTAGTGTGTGTAAAAACGAATGGATTTAACTAATAATGTTTGACTCAGGAAATAAATGATGGATATTTTGTAAAGCAATATATGTTGTGTTACAGCTGCTCCCTGCTCTTATCATCTCTTTCTTTTTTTGTCCCCTTGAAAGAATACACCCTGTATAGTATACTTTTTAAATATAATAAGATTATAGAGTCGTATTTTTGCATTCTGTGGTTTGATTCATATCACTGTAGAGCCAGTATAATCTCTGTCACAAAGTTCAATGATCAATTACCATAATCTCTCATTTACAGCGTATGATTAATCTGCACTCACAGCCACACAAACTGCAGAAACAAAAACACCAGATTTATTATTCCCACCAGTGATATTCATACATGATCACTGTATTGTGAGATGTTTTGTGCATGCACAACAGCAGATATCTGACCACCTGACCCACTAGCCAATCAGAGCACAATACTGTGACCTCAATAGATCGAAGTGAGTTTGGTTGGCACAGAATGTGTGCCAGCAGATCCACTCAAATGGACGTGAGTCTTTGTCCCCTGAACTGATCTAGGAACAGCTCTTTTTCCAACACACAGATGTTGTGTAGATGTTGTGCAACTGCACTTGTGTCACATCAATAAAACACAGTGTTGAGTGTCCGTGCATGTTTATGTAAACTTGCCCAACTAGCCACATTTTGCTTTATTATTTATTGTGTGAGAGGAAATGAGTGAAATGTGTTTGTGACGGTCTCTGTGACACCTAATAGTCAATATTATAATTTTATTTATGGGGTTTTTTTGCATCTTGGCAACATAATCTATCAGCAGTAAATGCACAATATATAGAAATTATTACAATTATTGAAAAATATTTCACAATCTAGTCATAAATAAGAGAGTATAATAATTGAACTTTACAATTGACACACACACACACACGCACACAGACATATTTTTTTTGCTTAATAGGACTAGGACATATAATATATTGAATTGTTTTTCTACATGAGGATTTAATGGATGTCTCAGAGGAAGGTTTTGTAAGCTTTACATCACTTCAGGGGACAAAGTTGGCCCCATACTGTAACCCCAAACACAAATATATTAAATATATCAAAAAGAACGCTGTATATACAAGTCAGAAAGTCATCAATTTATTGTAATTTTGTATTTGTGTATTTGTGTAAATTACTGATAAATATTGTCTCAGTAGAGACCAAATAATTCTCTGGGTCTCCTGTCAGTCAGCGGGTCAGAAGAGGCCATGAGACCCATAAGTTTGTGTTAATGAGAGCGACTGCAGCACTAACCACAGGCCACGTTAATGCCTTTGTGACTGCTCAGTGGGATCTGCCATCAATTTTTTATTGCCCATTTGTGATTCACAAGGAAGAGGACAAATGTGTGTGTGTCCTGTGATGTGTGTGTCCTGTGGTGTGTTTGTTTATTGTGGTCTCGTGTCTGCTTGTGGTCTGTACTTTTTGGTGGGTTTCTTTGTTTTGTTTGCTCACAGGTTATTATCACCACAGACACTGGGGGAGGACGTTGCCCCCATAATATTCAGGCAATATTCAGGTTAGTTTTTTAGTGACTAATTGTACAGTACACTTCTAAATGTAGTTCCCCTAAATTTTTGAATGTATTTGTTTACAGCCTTGTGGGGGTGTGAATGTACAGGGACCTGGCAATACATTATTATATTTTTGTCACAATGTGATAGTTCTTTATATTTAGTGTATTGTTATTCAAAACTAACTGTTATGTTAATCTTTTGTTCATGTGTTTTTGTGTTGTTTCTGAATGTTCCTGAGTGTGTGTGTGCGTTTGTGCATGTGTGTGTGTGTGTATGCGTGTCTTTGTTCATGCCCTCAGTTTATTTAGCTCATCACCCTTCTCATAAGATGTCATTGTGGCCCTGCTGGACTTCATCCAGAAACAAAGAGCCCAGCGTGTGTGTTTTCTGCCAGATCCATATTTGATGAACTGCTACTTATCTAGCCTTACACACACACACACACACACACACACATGTATGTGCATCTTGCGCATGTGTGTGTGTTTGACCTATATTACACTTCTCTTGTTTTAAAGATCTGTCACATTGAATAGTCTCATACATACACAAGTGAATTGTGCAGAACACACACACTGTCTCTCTCTTTCATCCTGGCAGGAGACAGCCGTTTAATTTTGGGGTCTGTAGGGACCTCTTTAAAAGGACTGTCTGCAGACAACCTCTGGAGAGACAAGTGTTGTGAGAATGGTTTGTGTGTTTGTTTGTTTATTTGTGTTTTTGCGCTTATATAGGTCTTAAGTATGTATGCATACACCCCAAGATGTCTGAAGTTTATTATTAATCTGTTTTATGAATGAATACTGTAGTTGAGTGTGATCATGGTCTTTGTGTTGGGTTCTATGCCAGCAGCCGGATGTCGGGGGGGTGGAGAGATGGGGGGGGGGGCTTGGGAGGCGATGGGGTGGATCCTCCCAGAACCTTTGTGTCCTAATTGAAGTTGTACAGCTTGGCTTATCACAACCCATGCCCCTGTGTGTGTGTGTGTGTGTGTGTGAGGGGGGTAACGGGGGTCTTTGTGGCCGAAGGCACAATGCATTAAGTTCATTTTCTGTCTCTCTTTAATTGGCATTTTTATCAGTAGAATGAGGGGAGGCTTGTAAACATTGATGTCATTGTTATAACCAGGATCGAGTCTCTTGCTCTGTAAGAGATGTTAATTAAGGCAGAAATCAATATCACTCATCAAAACAGCTTCTGTTTGTAATCATATTACATTCCTCATGAGTTATGTGTGTACAGGGAGTTGATGTTTAACCTATTTGTTCTGTGCTAAATACTAAGTACATGTTTTAGAAGCATTTAGAAGCCAAAATATTCCTGCATATTTCAACATATTGCTAAATCTCACATCTAGCTTTTGTGTAAAAACAGAAATACATACTTTGTAGGTCACAGATTTACAATAACATTGCTAATAACTAGTAACAAACTAGTACAATGCACAATGAATTACTAACTATATACACTGTAAGGGCATCTTTGCACAAGCAAAATTTTTAATTTGTAAGTGTTTTCTCTCAATATGAAAACTAGCTGTCCTGTATTTACAATATTGGTTCTTGTATGATTATCAGGAATGCTGTCATGTTCTTTAGATAACTAATTCATCCAGAACATTTAAAATCTATATACTGTGATGTGACTGATTAACAATGTGTGACATGGCAGAAAAATACTCAGCGCATAATTGAACGTGACAACATATGTTTCATGTACTGAAAGTCATTACACCCATCTTAATGTGTTTCAGCAACAAAACACAAATGCCTTTATAATCCACCAAAGCACTGTCTGACCAGTGATAATATTAATTATATATATCTTTACACAGGTTCTTGTGATTTATGTATAACAGCCTGGACACATGAATAAATTTCATTTCAACCATCAATACATTATAATATGTCCATGTTCAGTTTGTAAAGAAATGTATTGTCCACACAAACACACACATGTTGGGTTTTCATGTTTTATTGGGGCTTTTCAAGAGCAAAGTGACATGTATACTGTAAAAACAATAACTGTGTATTCTATCCCCTAAAACTAACCTTACCTTGAAAAAAATAATGTTTATATGATTTAAAGGCCTTTTCCTTACTGGAACCAAAACAGTGCCCCTATTGTAAAAAAACTGGTGTTACTGTCTTTGTGGGGACAAAGGGACGTGGAGTTTACCAGGACCACACACACATTTTCTCTCCTGATTCAGTTTGAATAAATCAAGCATGTAATTCTTGCACTTCTTGTGTGCTACTGTAAATGTCAGTGGTGATTGGCTCAGTTTGCTGCTGCGTGTTTATTGGCTGATGAGTGGAGTGTGTCAGTGTGAGATGGGCGTCTCGGTGCTCATTCTGTGGGACAGACAGAGTTGAGCTCCACATGAGCAGTCATCAGCCTCTACAGGAGCAGTGAGCAAAAGATGATGAGTTTCCACAGGAGTTAAGGGAGAGATTTGGCATATCCCATCTGCACCAGACCTGTACACACTCCTCTGGACCCTTCCTGCTCCTCTCTCTACATCCATCTGCCTCCTTTCAGCCGGCCTCCTGCTGTGTGTGTCTCTGGCTTTTATCTCCTCCAGTTTTACTGGAGATCTCCTGAGGTCTAGTTTATATAGAACTAGTTAGCATACCCAGTCTCTGATCAAAACATGTACATATGTATATAAATATGTATGTGTCTTTACATCTTTGGATAAATATCATCGATATATAAATATTTATAGTTTACAGTTTCATATTCATAGATATTAAAATATGAAAACACACAATGATACAAACAATCAGGCAGCACAGAATTCGCATGTTGCGTTTGTTTGCATTGATGAATGATGAATAGTCTTACTAAAGCTTTATCATAATATTATATATATTATATAATACTTGATGATAAATGAATAAGAAATGAATAAATATTTAGAAATATATCAAATATAATCAAAATATAAGGTTATATTTTTGCTATATCGCCAAGCACAGACACACACAAACACTCTGAAGAGAAGGGGGCTATTGCCATATTTCTCTTTGGAGAACTCCTAATGTAAGAGCTGAGAGAGAGAGAGAGAGAGAGAGCAAGAGAGAGCAAGAGAGAGCGAGAGCGAGAGAGAGAATCTTTTGAATGAAACGCATCATCTGTCTGTTGTGAACACTGACATCTCTTTGTTGTAATTATGTCTCTCTCTTCAGAGTTTGTGCTGTTTGCTGTGATTTATATACTGAGTGATATATCAGAGACAAATGTATATATGCATTTGCTAAAACATTTAACATTGATATTGTGAGTGATATTTAATATGTTCTAGGGCAGTTTTAAGTGGTTGATATGTGGGTGTGAACTGGCCCGTTTCTCCCCCACGTCTTTATAGTTTGTGCAGTTTTTTGGCATTTCTGTCTAAAATGTAGTTGTATGTAGCCTGAACTGTGAACAAAAATTACACAAACCCATTTCAAACTACATTCAATTAAAAACACTTTTTACAAATGCATTTCAGTCTGACTGCTCAGTAATTTTCTTTTCATTCTCTTGGCATTGTGCTGATGCTTTACTATGGCAACCAAAGTAGATAAAGCAGATATTGACTAACTACACTGTCTGGACATATGGATCACATTTCATCAGTTGATGACAGTGTGGACAGTCAGTTTTGAGGAGGGGGGTAATTGAGTGAAGTAGGGTTAGGGGTTTGTATGAACCTCTGTGACCAAATTGTTCGCAATACAAACTGAACTAATTAGAGAATAATGAAAGATCAAGCGAGAGAGAGAGAGAGGCAGTGGACTACAGAAATATCAGTTGAACAGTGAGAGAGAGAGAGAGAGAGAGAGAGAGAGAGGCAGTGG
>JAZGTK010013132.1:0-14501 GCA_036877625.1 Ambastaia sidthimunki | reverse complement strand
TCAGCATTAATCAGAAATAAAGAAGACTCTTTAACATTAAGCTTGGTTTAAGCAGACCAGCACAAAACTAAGTCAGTCACATTATCTGTAATGTCATAGAATAACATTGAGAAATAATCCGTAATGGTCACACAAACAATCCAGGAGAGAAATATGAGCACCTGTACAGACGCAGCACTGGTGGTCTTGCAATGGTGGTCTTTTTAGGTGTACAGGAATACTCACACTGACTGAAAACTAACTGCTGCTGTAGGTATATGATATTGCTGCTGTCACTTAATCTAATTCGAGCAATTCTGGTATGTTGCAAGACTTGCATATTTTTTGTTAGCAGCCTGATATTCATGTTGTGAATTAAAATGAAAAATGAGTATTTTTGCAAGGGCTGTCAAATCGGACGTGTTAACCCCAGCAAGTAGTTATGTATCCTTAACAGCATTTGTTTAGTTTTATTCTTTACGTTAAGTTCTAACTACAGAAATCAATTATTTTAATGGACTGACAGCCCACTCCATACAAAATCTGTATGTTTTTTTGTATACATCTGGTTGTTTCTTTTAGCATTGTAGTGATTGTGTTTTAGTAATTTAAGTAGTCTTTCCTCCCTTTTGACAGTTTTCACATGCCATCCAATATCAAAATTATGTTTATATAATTAGGTGCATTTCAGTTCCAAAGAACTAAATTTATTAATCTGTGTTGCTCTCTGTGCCAGATGTTTCCTCCCGTGATATCAGACGTTAAATATTTAGTAATTTCAGTCTAAACAGGCTTAGTGAAGGACATGTGAGGGCTGAAACACACACACAAACCAGAAATGTGCCATTGAGTGATAAAAATAATTTATTTTAGACTTTATCTGATTATCTGTTTATTTCTCTCCCCACTTTCTTCTCTCACAATTCTTTAATTTTAATTAAGAAAAAAAACTTCATTTTAAATGACTCTTTGTAAGTTAGCCTAGCTTCGGCCCAAATGGGAAGATATTGACGGGATTATCCCGGATCACACGGATCAGGGATTGATGACACTCAAAAGAGCCATCATCAATTTGACCCATGACAATGTGCTTCTCCCCATACAGCCTCTTTTTCCCAAGATTAGTTCTGTAAATGTTATGCCTGTGTTTTCCCTTCTCCTTTACATGTTATCTTGGAACTTTCCTAAAGCTCTCCTTGTTTTTTAACTTTCTTCAGCTACTTTTATGGCTAAAATGAAGAACAACTGAATGGCTGTATGGTCTGTCATATAAAAGACAGTGTGCCTGTTATAACAAAATTATTATTTTCTTTTTATAGATGGATTGTGGATATGGAAGGAGCCTCTGGTACTCTTTATGAAGGGGAGAAATTTCAGCTTCTTTTTAAATTTAGCAGCCGTTATCCCTTTGACTCACCTCAGGTAAGTAACATATATTGTTACTTTTATATAGTAGTACTATAATAACTCACTCTAAAAATACCTAAATTGAATTATATACTACTTTATGACAGCATTACCAAAACTGGCTAACTGATTTTTAACATGAACATCTGAACCGTTACAAGGATTGATGTTCTCATAATGTTCAATCCCAACAGCAGCCTAAAAACACTCTAGTATTACAATTTAATATTAAATAGACTGTTATAGTCTTTATCATGACATTATCTCTTTTTTTTTTGTGGTGCCACCATCTGTATCTCTGACCCCAAATGCACCCACAACAGTAAAATACTGAGATCAGTCCACACAAGGGCCCTTATCAGCCTGTAGAGTGCAGATTTAAAAGCCACATTTGAGGGGATTAACTACAATCCAGTCTTATTTTACATATCAGTCCCACTATAAATAGCCGATCGGTATAGATCGAATTAGATAAACTCGCATAATGAAAAGGCTTGTTGGGGTAAGAATGGCATCACCGTATGGATTTAGGGACTATTATAGGTGACATTCACATAACAGATGTGACAGAAATACAGATGGTCGCTTAGAGCTGAGACAAGGGTAAATGAACAACAGAAGACCTGTGTATTATTTTGAGTGTATATTTTTAAATGTGATAAAAGACAACAGCACTTAAGGGTCAAAGTGACTGATGTACTTTTATTGTTAAGCTGAAGTGGCTCTATCAGGGTTAGAGTGCGTTAAGTGCATTTATTCTGCAGTGAGATAGTGTCTCTGTTTTTTTCTGCTGACTATGAGAGCCCAGTGCTGTGTGTTATTCCACTTGTATGTCCGGATCTGGCTTCATTCATCCGCCTGTCTCCGTGTCCTAATGTAGAGGCCTCATGCCAATTGTAAGACTAAGCACTAGCTTTCTCTTTATTCTGTACTAAAGGAGTAGCTGATGCAAAACATTTTGTTTTTACTTCTCCTCATGAAGTTCGTAACGTGACCTTTTTTCTGTGGAACACAATAAAAGAAATGCTAATTTTGTTTAACAGGTTTGGTTTGGCCCTTTATGATTCCAATTCTAGTGAAGACATATGGTAATGCTACAACATACAATAACATTCCAGAACGTTACATGCGTCCAACATTGTGGCAACTGTTGGCGAAGGACCCTTTTCTGTTTCTTTAGCATGGAAAAACTCTTGCCGACAAAGTGAGCTTCATAAAAGAAATGGTTTAATGATTTTACCGTGGAACAATTTGCAGCCCAGATCTGAAACCCTTTAAGCCCCCTGATGATGATTCGGAACCTGTGATGACCTCACAGATGCTCTTGTGTCTGGAGTAAATGCCAGCAGCCATGTTTCAACATCTAGTGAATAGCCTTCTTAGAAGAAGTTGGTATTGCAGGACCACCTCCCTATTAATACCAATGTTTTTATATATCAATGGTGTACGTGTCGACATACATTTTTGTCTATATTTGTTTGAAAGAGATGCAAACATTTCTGTATGTGTGTTCTGTTTCGACAGGTAATGTTCACAGGAGACAATATACCCGTTCATCCGCACGTTTATAGCAATGGCCATATCTGCCTGTCCATTTTAACAGAGGACTGGTCACCAGCTCTTTCAGTGCAATCTGTCTGTCTTAGCATTATTAGCATGCTGTCTAGCTGCAAAGAGAAGGTAAGTTTCTCACACCACAACACTGTACATAAGACATTTGGTTAACTTGTTACTTTATTTCCTCAGATTATAAAGTTACAGTTCATATAAACTAAACATTGTCTATTTAAAGAAAGAGGTTCTAATATGGGACCGATGTGTTTGTTTGTTTGTTAGTCAGTTACTATAGTAAGACATTACCTGCTTAAATCAGTGATGTGTGGTGCCTCTTAAAATCAATGGCTTACTATTTATAGGACTTGCTTAACATGTCTTAACTTTCACTTTTTGTAATTGACAGTTTATATGACCTTAGAGGCAGGAAAGGAAGTCTAACCTTAACCATTTATAGTCTCTTACACGGCACACAGTGCTAAACATACAATGCTTATCATAGCAAGTCAAACCTTATGGTACTACTTAAGCATCAGGTTAATAATCTTTTGTTTGCTTTTTAAAGTTCATATCCAACAAAGACAAAAGTTAATTTGCAAACTTGTATTATCACTATCCAGGCAAATATTTTTTATTTATTAAAGCTATTATATATATTTATATATAAGGCATTAAATATAAGGCTTATATATATTATGTAAATGTAATCCCTTGGGTGCATAAGACCTAATAGGTGAAATGTGTATTTTTAGCCCCACCAGGGATGTCAGATGAAATTGCAGAAATTATGAATATTTTGGCTGTGTTGTGTTGGTCGTGATGCTCAAGCAAACAGCAATGTTTGGAAAGTGCAACAGTGTTTACACGTTTGAGGGGTTTTAACCCATGAATGGTTTACTTGTAAAGTTATCTGTATATTATGATAGGACAGGAAAAAGTATTTAACATTAAGAAATTGTAACCTTCACAGTGAATTCTGGGCAAACAAGATTTCACTAATCCTGTTTAATTGACTTATTAGTAATAATCACTTCATTATTCTGTTAATAATGTGGTCATAACTATTTGCAATGAATTTTGAAAACGTCTTTGTTTCAGAGACGGCCTCCTGATAACTCCTTTTATGTACGGACTTGTAATAAAAATCCAAAGAAGACAAAATGGTGGTATCACGGTGAGCACTATTGTTTTAGTCACCAATGAATTAAAGTCTTTCTAGTGGAAATTTGTACGTTTCAAACTGCCCTCTGTTCACAGATGATACCTGTTAATATAAACTGTCTGGAACTCCGGAAGGAAGGAAGTCCTACTGATCTATAGAAGCACTTTTTTAAAAATCATAGGGTCTCTAAACTTTAACCTTGGACTGAAATTACAAGCATGGACTCACAAACATGGGAGAGGATCTCAGCTGGGTTACCAGTAGCCAGTTGGATGCATGTGGAAAACAGATGAAGAATGGAAAATTTGGAGGAGAATGAAAAAGGACACATCAAGGTTTGGTGTGGGAAAATTTTCGACTTGTCCAAGAAGGATTTTGTTTTTTTTTTGTAGTAAGATTATTTGCGTACTGGACCATGTGTTCCTGTTAATCTTTACCTTTGGTATGTTTTAAGGTCCACGTCTCTTGTGCAATAACAAACATAAGTGCATATCTGGGCCAACAGTGAAAAATCCAAATCAAATAGTTAATTAGAAATCCAAGACAAATCTGGAAAAGATTGTAGTGTCAGAATCTTTGATCCTTTGCTTTCATGTTTGTTTAATTCCTTCTGATGATATGCACTGTGAAATGATCTAGAATAGTTTATTGACATGCAGTTCTGTTGAAATGGGTGTCAAGGGGCCCGTTAACTCTGACGGTCCACTGTAAATAGTTTAATTTAAGAATGGTACTATTTGGTGTTAATCATCTCAAGTTCTGAAATGACTGCAAGTAGTGGTTTTATTGTCAGTCAAGATGGTAAGATTAAATGTGGCCTCCGAGCATCAAAACCAAGATCAAACCTTGAACATCCACGGACTCGTATTTACCTCTGATTACTCATATGGGGTAAACACAGTATTTGTGCAGTTTTGCTATTGGCACATTAAAGCAGAGCTAGGTAACCCAATATATTACATGTGGGCATGAAAATTCTGTTGTGTTCTAATTTATTTGTATAATATGTTTTGTATTAAGACAAACTTCCTTTTAAACTACTCAATTTTTAAAGCTTTGTCCCTCTTAGTACCTCACTTTCAATCATGCCTTTTTATTATGATTTTACTTTATTGAGAAATGAAAGGATTTATTCTTTGTGACTGCAGCTGGTTTGGAAGTCATTGTGATTCGTGTTGATTCTCCTGGTCATACTTGTTTGGCTCAGGTAATTTTTCAAGGAGAAAAACATTGCTAAATATTCCTAAAAGATATTTTCCAATTGATTATATTTTCTCCTAAAAGACTGTTACATAGTTTAGGACAAAAAAAGAAAAGATTGAGTAAAATATACTTCTTGTATTTTAAAATTCATATAACTCTTAAAATTGCAAGGGAAAGTTGTTAAATTGGCAACATGATCTATATGTAGATATATAAATACTGTTATTGCAGAGCACATATTTATAAAGTTTGAATTATCTGCACTTTTTCAAAAATCTATATTTGTTTTCCTAATAAGTGGCATTAAGATGAAGGATTTTTGGGTGGCTTGGCTTTTTGTGTTTGCTGGAATAACAAATACAGACAGATCATCTTTTCCCAACATTTATATATGTTTAATGTATGGTATCTGGTTGCTAATAAGAGATTTCACACTGTTTAAGTTCATACACTCCAAAGATGTATTTCTTAGCCATCCATTCAAATACTTGAATATTCCAAAGTTGGTTGGCTTGTCTTTTTCCATTATCTGTGGTACATATATGTTTAGGCTTCCAAGTAAATGTGCTGGTGTAGGATATAAAAAAAGAAGGTCATTACTCTTGCTTCCCCCTGCACACAATATCAGGATATTAATAATATGTTATTCATGTTTTTGTCTTGATTACTAAAAGAAAATGTGTAAAAGTTACAACAGGGCTAAAATGAATTTGTGGTTGAGAATTATGGTTTGACACCAGTTAAGGTTTGAACATTGTAAAAGAAAAGAAATCAAAGCTGGTATGAGTTATTGTTTTTCTAACTTTTGTTTGTTTTGTTATGTACAAATTATGTAAATTGTGCCTGTTAATTTAAACAATAATAAAAACACAGGTTTTAAGTAAGTTTTAAACAATTACATACTGCATTTCAGTTTATACAGCAACATGCAAACATTTTCACAAAAAGACACAAAACATTCACACAAATACCTTAAACTTAGTTTTGGTCCACCAAAAGTACACAAAAGTATTATTACAAAGATTTTTCCTCTTGTTAATAAACCTAAATGAAATTGTGTGTTTATTAAACGTGTGTCATAAACATGTACATGTACAGGGGAGTTACATGTACAGTGGATGAATTCATCTGTAGTATTAGGATCCCGGACCGCACCATCTGTGAGACAGAAGAGGGGTGCGCTGTTTGTTCGGTGTCATTAAATAACTCAATACAATTTTTTAAAAACCTTTTCTGCCCTTATGCATTTAAACAGAAACACATATGATTTACCTTAAACCTATACAATTAGACAGAAACACATTTTTACAATTTCTTGCAAGAAAAGCACGTTATTTATACGGTGGTTTGCTCCTATCATCAGTTCTCTTTAGTGTTTGCCAATGTTGGAGGTGTACTGGGGTCTGGCCCTGGACGAAGGTAAAGAAATATAATGCAGTGTCGTTTAAAGTAACGATGAATTCAGACTTACAGTTGAAACTGCGATCTGTCGTTTGCTTAGTTAGTTGTAGCGACGAGAGTGTGCATCGATCAGATATAAAGGGGTTTATTCAGTCGTTCAGCCATGATGTCTGCACATAGCAGATGAGTTGAGACCCGGTGGCCTGCTAGACAGGGGAATGAAGGCTGTGTGTTTCAAACCCCAGGGTGCTGACTACTTAGACAACGTTTTTGGCCATAA
Source organism: Ambastaia sidthimunki (assembly GCA_036877625.1). Lineage (NCBI taxonomy): Eukaryota > Metazoa > Chordata > Actinopteri > Cypriniformes > Botiidae > Ambastaia > Ambastaia sidthimunki. Next base: position 7,515 of record JAZGTK010013132.1, on the reverse strand, counting down.
GATCGGTCGGTTAGGTTTTGAGACACAGTCCTATATTAGTTCATGTAACTGTTAAAGGGCTGTAGCACATCTTTCATTGGTGCTATTAACAGAAACATTCATGCAGTCAGATGAAAAGAGACCGTGACCTCACTTTAGTGGTCTTGCAGTGAGTCAGGTTTACAAATAAAGCTTTCTTCTCATCACCTGTTTTAATTTTCTGCACCAATTTTCTGAATGGATCCTAGTGGTCAAATGTCACTCCATTGGTTTGAAGCTGATGTCAAGTCTAGACCATCATGTGTCAAAGTGTAACACAACCATGAGTTTCAATATGAGATGTTATGCCATTTATGCTGGTATAGTGTGTATGTATGTAGATTACAGGGCTCCTGTGGTCATAAAAGAGATGTAAATATCAGGGAGTATTACAATGGTTTAACAATTTATTATTGGACTTTATTTATTAATTTTGATTATGTAATATATACTTTATCTAGTTATTCTCAGCTTTAAAATATTCAAAAGGCTAGCATTTGTTTATAAAAATATAGTTATTTTAAATGGCTAATCCAGTAATCACAAACACTTTGAACATTCATGAAAGTTTATTGGTCAAAATGTGTAAATTGTAAACTTGCTTCCTTTTGTAGTTGAAAAGATCACAAACTTTGATGTCTGTTGATGGATTGTGAAACAATGACAAATAAAGCAAAACAAAAGCAAACAAAAAGTAAATATGTAATATAATGGTTAATATAATGGTCAAGAAACATAGTTAACCACTACTTGATGAAGAACTAGTTTATATGCTTTATGTGTATTTTAAATACAGTCATGAATTGATGAATGGTTCTATTTAAGTGTTTGTTGGGTTGAAACAGAGTGAGCAAAGTGAGGCTGATGTATTTGTGCCACTGTTCTTCAGTGTTCTTCTGACTCTTCAGTGTTCTTCTGTCTTCAGTGTTCTTCTGTCTTCAGTGTTCTTCTGTCTTCAGTGTTGTATTTTTTCTATTATTTGACAGCTTAGATATAATACTGATATGACAGAGCCTGCCAACATTTTGAATTATTTTCTGACCAAACTAACTTAAGTAAAAATGAAACACGGCCTTGTCTGTTTTAAAAATAATGTGCTTTCTCTACCCTGCAGCCCATCCTGTTTAATTTTTTTTACATGCCCTTGACCATGTGTGCCGCATAATGTCCCAAAAATGGAAACTGAAATTGCTTAGCCATGTAATGTAGTAATAGAGAAAATCTGCTCACTGTTTTACTAGTTTAAAAAAAAGTTTAAGACAATGTTTCGTTCGAGGTTCTCTGACAAAGATGCCATGTAATGTGGCATATAAAATGTCTTTTGTCTAAGCTCCTCCCTCAAGAAATCATACAACTTAAAATTAAAAATGTGTTTACTGTTATGCCGAGTTAAAATGAACATTGGCATTAATATTATTATATTAATATCAATAATAAGATGGTCATTATTACAACAATTCATGTTATAATATTTAAGTCAGTACTGTGGGTGAGAAATGGACCTATCAGATTCCTCTTAAGCAAAAGCAGTGGAGAAATATAGAATCCAGAACTTTCTATTGTTTATTATCAGATGATTGAGGATCTCTCTCTGTATGAAATATTTACAAATGCACATATGTTGTGCTACAAGCATCTTCCACAGAAATGAACGAAATGCACTCAATTTAATTCCCCTGAGAAGTAACTGAATGTGTTTAAATATTTATTGAAAAATCGGATCCTCTAAAAGCCGTAATACTTCATATTTTAAAATAATTTTTTGTTTTGAATGTTGAAAAATGAATAAATATAAAAATTGCCAGCAACTCCAGAACTAATATTTCAATAAAAATGTTTCCTGGAATTCATATAGGAATCACAACATTCCTAATACTGCAGTCTTGTGTTATTTTAAAAGGTTTTATGTGCAAATGGTTAAATGTGAAGTAATGTTGTTTTTGACAGTGATAGAGCATGGCTCAAGTGAAAGTGCAGACATCAGCCCCCTTGTCTGGGCCTGGCCTGTCCCCTGTGGCGCCCTCTGTGGCCATGCCCAGCCCAGGAGCTCTGGGTCTGCAGCTCACCATCAACGTCACAGTGCCAGCCACATTGCCCACCTGTCCCAGCCCTGCCTCTGGCTTTGTGGACTCCACTGTACCAGCCAACCCATCAGGTATTGAGCTGGTGTGTGTATACCAATCCAATGCATTGTGCCAATGTGGATGTTGTTAAAACTATAATTACAAATCACTTTATTATGGTTGTACTGACAAATAACATTAGTTACAATGGAAATCCACAAAAGCACCGTGTCTGCTTTCAGTTTACCAAACAAATTGTTATAGTTGGGGAAACAAAGAAAACAGTGTATCTGTTTTTTTGTTAGAGGGAATCTCAGAACATGACGTGTTCATCAAATTGTTGATGTTTTGGAGTCCGATAACATCTGCTTATTCCAAATATGTATGAGTCATAACAATTATTAAGCAGCTTTGTGGGTGTATGAACATTGCTTCAGGTGGGTTTTTATATATTTACAGTTAAATATACAGAAGAACTGATCTTATCCTGAAAAATGACATTGAAGCCAGTTTGTTAAAAGTAATCACAAAAATGTCTTTAGTTTGAGAAAAGCTGTAGCATCATTTGTTTGTAGATGCAACTCATTTTGATCTTTCTTCTTTAATCCATTTTGTGTACCTTAGGTATCCACATACTTTATGGGGCCACTGCATTCATTAATTCACTAGCTTGTTTGTTTATTTCGTTTGTTTATGCTGACCTCAACTGAAATGCATCTTTTTGACAGGCCCTCCTCAAGAAAACATGGCAAACCCTAAAGAGAAAACTCCCATGTGTCTGGTAAATGAGTTAGCCCGTTTCAACAGGATTCAGCCTCAGTATAAACTGCTGAATGAGAAAGGGCCTGCACATGCTAAGGTAGAATAATGGCTACAGTATTTATTGACTAAAATGCATTGCTGTGTCTTAAGGCTAAAACGTCCAATATGTTTTGTTCGTTCTATGAACGGCATAGTCTAAATTTGCATGTCCTGCAGAAAATTGCTTGTAAGTGTCTGTAAATTATGGTCAGTAATTATGAATAACAATTTGGGCCTCCAAAGTGCATCTCATGTGTGTTCCCCCTGTTCATTAATATCATTGCTCATTTTCTTCTGTTGTGTTATCTGTGTGCAGGTGTTCACAGTCCAGCTGTGTTTGGGGAACCAGGTTTGGGAGGCAGAGGGAAGTAGCATCAAAAAAGCCCAGCACTCCACAGCAACTAAGGCCCTGAGTGAGAGCAGCCTGCCCCGGCCCCCCCCTCGCTCACCTAAAACAGATATCAACAGCAACCCAGGTATCATCATCCCTCAGTAACACACACAAGCTGTGCATTAGATCACAATAAACCACAAAGGTTCACATTTAGTTTTATTTGTTGGAAATAGTTGCCGTGGTATATTGTGATTATTGTCACGGCTCAAGGGTGTTGTTAGGGTCAGTGTGTGGTTTTTGGAAGCACTTCAGCCATGACAATAATCATAATATGGCACTGCCTAGAATTTGCTTAGTAGTAAAGACACTGTTTTTTTAAATGAATTTATAAATCATTCTTTCATAATTTGGAAGATACAGTCTGTAACATGTAAGCAATGACAGAATGTTTCCATGCAACCAAAAATAAGGATCAGTGCTGTTTTTGGACACTGTATATATTTCTGTGGTAAGATATCAGGGTGGGATGAGAGAGATCAGTTTCAGTAAAGATAAACCATCATTATTGGAGTCAGTAACAGCTGCTCTACATAAAACAATTCTGCAGTCAGTTCTGTCAGTTGTTTACTTTGCTGGCTAAGTTAAAACAACGTCTTGCAATAATAAAAGTATTCCAGAAATTTTGTGAGTTTCAAATGCAATATCCCTTGGAAAAACTGAAGCCCTAAAGTCTTGTTTTTCATTCATTGTTTTTTTGTGCATTAAGAGTTTTTTTTTCATAAGATCTGATAGTTGCCTATTTTTCCTTCTTATGTGAGTTTAGTCCAACACTTTCATGCTTAACATTGGAAATAATCAATCTTAAGAGATTGTCATGTATTGTTCCGATTGGTTAAAAGCCAGTTTTGTCACCGCGTTGGTGTAATGTATTTCTTTTTTGTACTTTGGCAATTACTAATTAAAAAAAACTATACAGAATATTAAATATGTTCGGCATAAGAGGAAAAATGCTATTTTGCAGGTAGCATTACTCCTACAGTGGAGCTGAATGGCTTGGCCATGAAGCGAGGAGAGCCGGCCATCTACAGACCCCTGGACCCCAAACCCATTCCCAACTACAGAGCCAATTACAACTTCCGAGGAATGTTCAACCAAAGGTAAGTCCTTCATCTTGAGGAGATGTGATATCTGTAAAATGTCAGTATTGGGTGACCACATTAAAAGTGTAAAGTATGATTATTTCAACCCTTTAATACTAACTGCTATAGTATTATATTGTTTGTGTAATATTGTTGTATTGTGTATCCCTTACTGTGTTTATTGTATCATTCTATGGGTCTTTACTGCCATCTAGTGGTAACTCATAAGTTTGGATTACAGAGTAAAATTTAGACTTGTCTAAAACTGAAGACAACTGCGCTTTCTGTCTTGCTGTGCAGTCAGTCAATGACTTAACAAACAGCATTTTAATATGCTATGAGAATATGAATATTTATCTCCTCTTAGACAGGCCTCCAGGCACCATAACGCCCTATCTTATGTTCTACAACCAATTTAAGGGAGCTTTAGAGATAAAAGCACGTGACTGCAATACTTCGGTTGAACTCATTCATTCATCTGACGACATTTATTTGTGACGGATGAATCCATAGATCAAATTAAGAATGTCTCATGTTGGATGTACATGTAGCTGTGCTTTAATCACTTGCTTTATATGTCAGCAGTAACGTACCTATAGAAACTTATTTAATGAGCTTCCTACACAAGACTGGATGTGTAAGAAAATGTATTTCATCTGAGCATATCTGTTATTTTGTGCTGTCAGTCCTCAAAGTTTGACTGCTGCTTAAGAGAACCGCTTTTGGGACTGTAAAGAGGAATTCGGGCATTAGGGGGCAGTATTGCTCCACTTTTATTACTTTGCATTTTCGTTTTATGCATTAATGAACGCATTGTCATTTAAAAGCGAAATTCAGACGCATTCCCATCATTCTAATAATAACGATTAGTAATGATTTTTAACAGTTTGTGTATAGTATTGGGTTTTTACAAATATTTGACAATATTAAAAAAATAAAACGAGTGATGTTTTTAAGATTTTGTACAGTTTTGTATATGGTTAGGGGCTGTTCGTTTAACTTCTTACAAGCATTTAATACGTGTTTCCACAAAAATATAGTTGCTGTTTGCTTCCAGGTTTACTGCAGCGTAACCTGGAAGGATAAAAGAAAACTAAAACACTGAAGTATTCAGCTCAAAAGGTATTAACGTCAAAAACAAGCAGTGTTGACATTGATCAGAGAACTACACTGCGTTAAAAGGAACACAATACACTTTAATCCTCTTGTTGTTTGAGGCTTTTATTTAGACTTTTGCTTTCGATTGCATCTCATTGGACACTGTGAGAACAAAGATGAGGTGAGAAACCCGAGTCTTAAAATGATAGGATCTCAACCTGATATCAAAAGCATTAAAGGGTACAGTGATTCTATGAAAAAATGTATATATTTTTCTCCTCTGCCCAGCTAGTATTTCTGTGATGTAGTCTTTGAAATAAGACAACAGGGAGCCAAAGTAAATCGGATCCTCTGTGCGATTACATCATTTTGGTACAGAGCCTGGCCAAAGACCACCATGGGGGCTGTTCTAGATACTGAGGGTGTATTTTACCCTGGAGTCTTCTGCCCTCTCCCCAGTCCACACAGATTTTTCTTTAGGTGTGACATCCCTTGCATAATTAAACAAAGATCCACTTAAAAGATCTACAGCTCTCAGTCAGTATTGATGTTGTGTCTGTACTGCTTCATTACGTGGCTGAAAAATGACACGCTGCAGTGAATTGTGGGATTATGGGATTAAAAACCTTGTCAAATAGAACAAAATGTGTATGTTTTAATGCAATAGGTATTGATTGGCAAAATTGTATTTTGATTTATGAACCGATGATTATAGGGGTGACATCACACTGGATTGCATGTTTCTTATTCTGTTTAGATACGAGTTGTTTGTGCTATGAAAACAAACTGTAATGTTGAAGCTTTATGGTAACTAAGCTTCAAAAAAGATTCTGTTATGAAACTTAGCCTGCCCGGTCATGTTGAGGTAATAAGTAGGAAGCAGGTTAGATGCTGTTAGTCCTAAATGGCAGAAAAAATGATAAGTAGTAAAATGTGGTTAAATCAGCCAAACCTTGTGCTGTTGTTGGCTTTGTGTAGCACTTTGTGCTCTGGATATCCTTTAGAAGGATACTGACGTTAGAAATAAGAGGCTTACATTTATTTTGATGTTTTTCTGTGTTTAATTACACAGTGATAAGGGTATTGCACGTGTAGGGTGTTCTAAATCACACCCTAGAAGGCAGCTGCCCATGTAGGCAGCTCAACAGATTTTGGAACAGAGCTCAATCCACTAAAACAGTGGTGCAGATTAACATGCATCTTTTCTGAGTACCAAATCCTGTGTTCTGTAGTGTGACCCTTAAGTCCTCATTATTACTGCTTAGTTAGACCCAGACCAAATTTGAACCCTCACCCTGCCTCAGCTCAGCCAGTCATATACAGAGCTGAACCTCAGTCAGGTGGCATCAAACAACTGGCTCATTTATCAGGGCAGCGTTCCTAACAACATTCTGTATTCACCTGGCTTGGAAAGCACCTGCATTCTTTTAGAGCTCAAATTTGTTTGGGTCACTTCCGAGATGACTTCACTTGCTCTTATTTGGACATAACAGTAACCTTGTGTTGAGCCCAGCATGCTCTGTAACAGTAATAAGGATAATTGCTGTCAGGCTGTGATATTTCCTGGTCTGATATTAAGCTGTGGCCACAAAAACTGTAAGCTCAGAGGAAGAGAGTTAGTTAACACGAGCCGGAATAGTGGAGGTGGAAATGCGTCACCGCCGGAGCCAAATCAGCACCTTGTCTTGTTTTGATTGCAATAAAGATAACATCAGCACTGAAGAGCAGAGATTAAGAGGCAAATGCTCTCATCCACAAACCTGTTTCTCGCTCTTGAGGTGTTATTTAATGTGTGTGACCTTTAGAATGGGATTGGCCCTCTACGAATGTTGAAAATCCCTATTAAAGGGACAGTACAGCCATTATTTAAAATTTTGTGATGTTTCCTCACCTCCAGGTGAAAAAAAAGAGAATGCTGGAGGCTGACAGCTTCAGTCTCCATTCACTTTTATTGTACAGCAGAGCAGTATCAACATTCTTCAAAATTACTCCTTACATGGGTTTGGAAACATAACTGTGAGTAAATCATGATAGAATTTTCATTTGTTTTGGGTGAAATTTT
>JAZGTK010013131.1:0-14503 GCA_036877625.1 Ambastaia sidthimunki | reverse complement strand
TATATATATATATATGTAAAAAGCATCTTATATATGCTCACATATATATGTGTGTGTGTGTGTGCATTTGGCAGATGCTTTTATCCAAAACAACTTATTGTATATAATTACTTACTGTACTTTAATATATTGTTAACTTATATAACAATATATTAAAGGTATACATTTTATAAGTATGTATGTTCCCTGGGAATCAAACCCACAACCTTTTGCGCTGCTAATGCAATGGTCGACCAACTAAGCTGCAGGAAAACTATATAACTATATAAGGTTATTTAGTGCTCACATATATATGTAAGATATAGTCTTACAACAACTGGCCCCAGATTCCCCTATAGCGTGCAGATGTGCTTAATCAAAGGTGCTTAATCAAAGGCCACATTATTATGCAGTAAATCTATGCAAAATCACGCTTTGCTCTGCAGCCATTTTAAACCATCAACCTAATAAAATATATTCAGTCTTGGCCACCGTCCATCACAGGTATGACAACCTGATGAAATCTTTTCAGATTTTTCTTCTTTAAAGGACCGACTGAAATGCAGATGAGAAAGATCTAAAGTGGGTGCAATATTTCTCCTCCAGCATCGTATTACAGAGAGATACCATCCTTTACTTTCCTCCACATGTTTTTTTTAAGTGTTACAGTTTTTAAGTATTGCACTAATATAAGTGTTCATTTTGACTAATGTGCAACTCTTCTTACCATTACATTTTAATATTCTCTTCCACTGGTGTTCAGTACATGTAATATTACTAACAGGATGTTTTTTTTCCTTCTACAGATGCTGTCTCATCTCACCTGCACACATCCTAACACCTGGCCAGAATGTTGACTTTCAGCCTGTGAGAAATGTTTGCGCTTTCTGCTAATTAAATATGTGAGTATTTAAAAACAACCACCAGCTGTAAATAGCATGACTGTCTTTCCCCAGGGAAGCTTCCAAGCTGTTCCCTTTCTTACCATCTCACAAGTCACAAACAACAATTTCAAAGAGCCTCCCGTCTCTTTTATAGGGAACCGCAGTGTTATTGGTACAATCAGATTTTTATGGGATGCACAGAATGCTTCAGTAGGATACAAAAGAATTTGTTTTTCAGATGGCTGCATGTGTTCTGCTTTAATTAATGAGGGAACTGTTCTCAGCTATATAGTTTATTGTGCAAAAAAGCTTACTAGACTGACTAGATATTTATGTTATGTTATGCAGTGTTCTAAATATCAGTATGTTCTAAACAGGACCAAATGGAAACTACTGTTTTTAAAGGAAAGTCTGTGGAACAGAATGTAAAACTCTACACTCTACAGAAATACTGCACTTTTATCAATGTAATCAAGTCAGCAAAAATGTAAAATATTTAACAAACTCAGTGTAACTGACAGTTATGAATAACCTTCTAAGAAATATTGCACTTATAACACATAGTCACTGATACATATGTCTGTTTAAAATATGCTTTGACATTTAACTTCAGTCATGCAATTTTAGATTGTTGTTGTTTTCTTATGCCTTGTTTCCTAAGCCTTAAAATTGTCTTAGAACTGGCTGTTAACTACAGGCTATTCTTGACTGAATGAATGGGGTTTGCAAGCTTGAACTGCTTTCCTCTCAGCACACAGCAAACAGAACTTTATCTTCTCTGTGTGAACACAGAGTCGAACTCATGTGTGTGTTTGTGTGCTGGTGCTTTCTGCATTTAAATATTTTCTTTATTTTCCTCATATTTCACTACAGAATATTTTCAGGCCAGTAAACGGTATAGTTAATAGCCCACCGTGCTCTGTAAAAGTTACAGGTAAAATTAAGGCCATTTGTCTTACGTGAACTTTCCTTTCAAAAAACATCTCTCTCAGAGTGCTTTTATTGTATTATCTCTAGAGAAAAACAAAAATACCATTTAGTTTCAGATTTTTAGTTTTGTGTTCTGTAAACTGAAACCGATGTAGAAATTAATCAGCAAAACAAATATGTTGAGTCAAGGATGGATTATATACATTACACACATTCAATCTAACTCTAAACAATTAGATAGCTTATTATTTTTAAAATAATGATATTACAGGCACATATGATGAAGGTGTGACATCATATAATCTAGAAAGCTTCAGCTCTACTATATTACATTTGATTATAGTTATATCCAGATGATTAGAACTGAGAATATTTTGCTAAACCCAGACCACACACTGAAACTCACATGCCCTCCGACTATATAAGATTTGCATATCCCATTAAACATACACCCTCAGAACGAGCCTCTCTTCAGTTTTGAGGAGTGTTCAAGTCGCACTCTGCAAGCTGAGCCTCCCAATCGCCCTCTCGCCCTCTCGCCCTCTGGCCCCAGAGTGGCCCTCAGCACCACTGGCTCTGGATCCATCCCCACAAGAGCCTGTGTAGGACTGTTTAATATACACTGCGACCAATTATCTCCATTCGATTAGCTTCCAGAATAATTGAATCCGTAGAAGTCAGAAAGCACCAGACGTCGTGTGAAGAGTTCTTGAAAAAAGGAAAGTTATTTTTTTTCCTGCTCTGCCATGTTACCGTTTTCTTTTTAAGCTTCTGTATTAATGTGTCAGTCAGACGAATTTATCAACTGCAATTTCTAAAGGCCTTTAGGAGGCAAGTTACTCGTCATCACGTATTCCTATATTATTAGGTGGAAGGAACGGGAAATGCGGCATTGTTTGCTAATATTACTTTCAGTAAGGATGGTTTCATAAACACAGGCCAATTTATCACAGAGGATGAAATAGCAGAACACATTTTAGTTTTATTATTTGTGCTTGTGCGTTGTGCTGCAACATTTATCTTCTGTGTGTTCAGGTGTCACTTAGTTCCTTCTAACTCAGCAGACTTATGATGGCACAGTTGCTTCTGATGGGGACTTCTTCTACAGAGCGATATTTAGTTCTTATAAAACACTCCCATAATTCCTCTCTTCCTCAATCCACCTCCACTTCGCCATAAGCCATTTCGAGTCTCTCTGGGGTGGCATTACTGGAGTTAGTGGTTCATTTGTACTGTTTACTGTGTGGAGGTGATCTACACCCATATCTCACAGTTCTGTCCTGATACACTCACTTTAACTTAGACCAAAATAGTTCCCAAACAAATAGTTCCCAAACAAGTTCTTCACCTTTTATTTGTATTGTCTCACATTTGAAACGATTGATTTTTGTAGATTCAGGAAACCAGTTATTTATCCGTTTATTTAAAGTTTTGGCAAATACATATTTGGCAACATTTATTTGACAAATCTAAATGCTTTTAGCTTTAAATGTAAATGTTTTGTTCTCTTCTGTCAGTTCTACACATTTTATGATGTTTAAATCCAGTCTGCAAAATTTTGCAATAATCTTTCATCATGTTTCTCCCCATATTTTACTTAAGTTAGACACTTATGCAGTTATGAAACAAAAGTTTCATGGTGAAGCTGTAAAATAATATTTAACTGAATTGTGTGTGAATTTTGCATTCAGCCTTGGCATTCATATCACCATGCTAATAAGACCTATTCAGTTTACTAACATCAGAATAATCCCAGTTAATGTGTAAACAAACATTCCTTTATTAGCTTTGTAAAACATCATACAGTAACTTTGTAAAGCATTGTACACAACCTGCATGCACAAAGCAGAAAATCCTGGTTTTGTTTGTGGCTTAACCAGCCTGAGGCCAATAGTGCTACTGTTTTGTGTTTTTCTAATACAGTAGAATTTTTCTGTACAATGTAGCTTAACAATGTGTTTGGAAAAATAACATGAATTTCCAAATTTCTTAGTATTTGCTATGTCCCACTTTTGCCTCTGCGCAGGCCCGAACACCTGACATTTATGCATTATGATGCATGTTATCCCAGCATGATTTGAAAATGTTCCAAAGAGCATCTTGTGAACTTCTATGGATGAAAGAAAACCAGACGGGTTACCATGTCACACATTTTTAGTTTAATTAGTGACCTAGAAATAGCACAAAAAAAGTAAAAAAAAAAAAAAAACCAACAACTTTTATTACAGTTTTACTATTTATTATCATTATTACCATATTATCATTCAGGTTGAAATTAGATCTGAAATCCCAAATTCTTCAAGTACAGATCTCGGAACCCCAATGTATGCAGTCCATCCAGTTTATTACAGATATACAGATCCAAGGTTCACTGGCTTCCTGAGATGCCTTAAGATCTTGCTCCAAAGTTATATCCCATTTTAGCGCTCCATGTCTACTTTTCCCAGATCGACACTTTTCTGCTGACATACATTAGTTCTCCAAGTCACTGCTGTGTTGAACCCAAGGGTGAAACCACAACCTATGGCCCCTCCTATGTCCATTTAGCCAGAAACTCTCTCCTCTCCCTTCTTCCAGGTTTTATCTCTCCTCACAGCATACAGATCTATTTCTCCCCAGCTTGACTTCATCTGCCCTTGTGCGGCTTTGGAAAACTGAGACATCAGGCCACCTGGGATCAATCAATTCTAGTTAAAACCTTATATCATCGACTTCCATGGCATACTGACAGATAATTTCTCTCCGAAAGCAATTCAACAATAATGGCACAAACATTCTTCTTGAAACAGAAAGAGTGAGATTACTCCTCTTTAAATGTGCTGGAGGAGGGGCGGAGCCAAACTAAGTTGTTGCCATATTTGGAACAGGCAGTTGCATGTTGTTTGTGGGTATTTTTTCAATGCCTTTTATGTCTAAAGGGTTTATTTTTGTCTTAAAATATAACAAATAATTTATTATATTATAAAATTATCAAAAATTGCACTTTAAAGACTATGATCATTTTAACAAAAAACATATAAACATATTTAAAATAAAATATACTTTTGTGTGAAAATAATTGATAATATAAATTTTTGGTGGCTTCATTTCCACTATGACCAATAAAAGTTTCTTTTATAAACCAAGAATGTTTTTAGGATAAATTATAAGATATGATTTTTAAGGACAACAAATCAAGGCAAATATCACTTGTATTTTTATTTAATTGTCTCTTCCAATAAACTGTAATAAAACTGTTATGTAAAAAAATGCTATTTTATAGTGTTTAAGATACATAAAATAATAAATTAGCGTTAGCAAGGCCAATTTATTTCAAAATGAGTTTAAATGTCATTTCCATCACTGTCATTTATGCCACAGTATAAATGATCAATTGAAAATAACATTGAGATGTAAATATACATGATGTTTTAAAAAAGTACATGATGCAAAGATGCATGTACAGTATATGCTATGCTAGAGATTGTTAGCAGCTAAATGAATAAATCGGAGTATAAAAATGTGTGTTTTAGGGGAGTTTATTTTACCACAATTTAGTCTATGAGGCCAAAAAGTGCCCAAAGTTGAAGAAACAGCCACACTGCTATAAGATGCCGTAAAAATGCTCAGTTCAACAATGCAGCCACTGAGTTTGTGCTTGTCTATCATAAAACAAACTCTAGACTGTCTTTATCAGTGGTGGGGTGATTCAGTGAAGGACCAGGGGAGAAAAGCTGTAATGCTTGTTTTGGGGAAATAAGGACAGCTCCCATAGAGAACATTAAAGAGAGCACTTAAAACTTGACAACAGCTTTGTGTGTGTGTGTGTGTGTAAGAAAGTTACCTATTTTCTTCCTTCTTTCACTTCTCGTATCTATATTTCTATAAATTCACACATACACACACCTGCAGACTCTCCCAGAGAAATAAATTTATCCACAAACCCTTTGTGTGTGAAAACAAGTGAACTTTCATTATTGCCGATTCTGTCTAACCCACAAATAACTTCACATGCGAGACAGGATGATTGATACTCTTCATCACTCTGCCTCTCTCCCCCCTCCCCCTAATTTAATTCCAAACAACTGCCAAGCCTCGTCATCCATACCAAAGTGTCTTACCAATGGAGCAGCCCCTATTGATCGACTGTAATAACACAAACTCTCTTGACACGCTCGCTGCTGACACAATAATCCTGCCCCCCAAAAAGAATGCGGAAAAAAACTGGAAGGAAAGAAAACAATTCCTGAAAATATTAAGAAGCACAAATGCGTAATATGATCAACAAATCAATATATTTTATTTTAACCAAGAAAAAACAGTGGGATAGCTGATCAGCTCCTAGCAAAAACCAGCAGGGGAGAATGACAGACAGACATATAGAGATAAATGTTAGCAGTATTTCCCCCTACCAGAACGACTGGCACTTTCCATGAGCGGGTTACAAAATAGGGCCTGAAACTTTTGAATTACCATATGTTGCTTTTCGACAAATGGTCAGCGATGTGCTTAACCTTTAGGAAATGTTGATTGTCAACCTCAGGATTTCCAACTAAATATGTTTGCTTTGCTTTGGAATTTTCACAGTTTTTGCAGGATTTGCAAGACGGATAAACTTTATTTATTTAGGATTGAACGTTTATGCATTTATTTGTGTGATTGGTATTTCTTACATTAACTCTTTGATAGCAGGGTTGCATGAAAAGTGTGTGTGTGTGTGTGATAGAGAGAGAGATTTGAGTAGGGATGTGAGATGCTTAATATGTAGATACCTGCTGGTTTAAATACAAGATAATAGTGAATCTAGTTCTCACAAAATGAAACATGGGATTTGTGTCTCTAATGCTTAGAAATGGGTCACCAAAGCACACAGTGTTGTACAGTGTACTGTGTAATATGTCTATATTACCCCCCACGGCCTTCCTCCTACAATGCCCCCTTTTGCAGCTTAACACGTCAGCACCCTAGTTTTACTTCTTAATAGTCATCAAATTTTCCAGCCACAGAGGTATAATCGGTACTGATGAAGATGCCGTTGGACTCTGATCTAAGCGATTTTTTGCGTAAAACAGCAGCAAACTCCAGCTCTGTTCTCTCCGCTGTGGAGCACCCTTGATCACTCTTTGCCTGCAGTCTGTATACCTTTTGGTAAAGTCTTATATTTACTACATCAAAGAGAATGCAAAAATTCTGCCAACATGGCAAAATAAAAAAAGTCCAACACCCTTCCTTAATTTCCCAAGAAAATGATGTATTTATCCTGAAATGTTATTAAAGGATGGCCATGTTTGTATTTTGCTCGTGAAAATGAGGGTGTTTTGCTGAGGGTGTTAAAAAATGGCTCCTAGTCGATCACGCTCCCTCTGTGATGAACACCTGATTTTATCTCACACTCAGTGAGATCTTAACCCCCATCATGCTTTGCAGCAACTGCTTAGCTCAGCAGTGAGAGGGAATCCTGCTACACACCACACTGATTTTGGCTTATTAGATGTTTACGGTTGTAATACAGTATGTATTATTCATGATTAATTGTCCTGATAATAGCCTATTATTTTACAAAGGTTGGTTTTTAGATCAGAGAATAGGGAGAGAGAGAGAGAGAGAGAGAGAGAGATCTGATTGTTTCAGATTTCATGCCTCCTACAGAAATAAAAAAAAATGGAGGGAGTTTAAAAGCTCATGTGTTTTGGATCAATGGGGGCATGTAGTTAAAATGACTGCACAGAGTAGTGTTTAGTTTTTTGAGAACAAGCAGGGTCAAGGTTTGCTTGATTAAAATGGTTTTAGTTAGCTGCTGGCTAGATGCTGAACACCATCTGGCTTCAAAAAATCATTCTCCATTGATGTCCATTCTAAAATATGTGTGCTTTTTGAGAAAATTCAAAACATACTTCCAAAGGCTTCCAAAGGGGTCCTGAATATTTGAACTGGACAGTTTCCACAGAGATAAATGAATGACTTTTCCAGGTATCATAGAGCTCCTTGTTCTGATGAAGCTTTTTCACATCAGCGTTTTTTATACTTGTGAAGTTCTTACATTTCAGTGTTACAGTTTCATTCTTGTTTAGTCCTCTAGTAGACATTGTGATAAGCACTATTTGGATCAGTTTTCCTGGAGGAGTTTGCATAGATATTAGTTTCATATACGAACTTTGTGATTTAAGTCTGAATCCTCCAAATCATTTTATTTTCTCACACAATATCTGTTACAATTACAGCGCAAATGACCACAGTTATCCTCTGAGAAATCTAATCATGACCAAATTTAAATGTCTTTGCTTACTGATATATACTTATCATTGCTAAACTGTGATGGGAATACAGTATGTGCTAACTTCAAAAGAGCATAACATGCTACATAAAAGTGTAGAGATTTAGAGTTAAAGAATTACACTGCACAGTCACTTATCTACCCAATTAGAATGTGAAACCATTCAGTATGTTTGTGAAGTGATCAGACCTCCATAATGTCTATAAATAATCACAGCACACAACTCACAGGGGGAGTTTCCCAGCCTTCCCTCTGATATTACCAAACCTTGATTCTACACACACATTTGTTAATTGTGCAAATTTGGCAATGTCTGCGTTTAAGGAACATTATCATTTCCCTTGAGTCAGGGCACGTAATGAATATGCAGATGTCCACAGAGATGCTCATAATACATCTGTGACTGTGCAAATTAGGCAGACTGTGGCTTTTTCATTTTAATCATTTGCAGGTGCAAGTATGTGCTTGGCTTGTAATTAGAAAATGTGCTGGGCCTTTTTGTTCCAGTGCTTTGAGTTAATAACTAAATAACGTTGTAACGTATTATAGCTCGATGAAACACGGCTGCACATGAGAGATACTGGCTACCCAGCTAACAGGAAATGTTCTCAGAACATTGGCTAATGTTCTTTGAAAGTTCTCTCAAAAACATCTTCTTACAGTAACGTAAGAGAGTAGCAAAAGTAACGTAGTAGAACTTTTTAACATTATATATCATATATGTCAAAAACTGTTTTCCTAAGTAGTTAGTGAAACATATTTTTAAAACATTACAGAATTACAAAATGTTTGAAAAATATTGTTAACCAAACCATGTTTATACAACATCTAAAAACATCTAAAAACTGTCAAAATAACATTTTTAACATTTGTTAACTGGAAACGTTCTTACAGCCTAAAATTGTTGGCTGGGTACAGTCAGTAAATACTGTTATTGTTTATGAAGTATGTATTGTGTAATACAACATAAATAACTGAAATATATGATATTTCAGTGGGTGGGTAAAAAACAATATTATGGACAAACAAAATAAGCAATAATGTTTGATTATATGACTGTAGAGGGTTTTACAATCACTTACAGTATTATAGCAGTACAGTAAGCTGTAATGTGTAATACATATCTCAAAACAAAATTTCATATTCTGCAGACTCATGAATTTCATTTAATCCCTGTTTGCATAGTGTTACAATATTGTAAAGTTAAAATCAATTTTTTTCGTTTCTGGTTGCCATGTCAATATCCATTTCCCAGAATTCCGCAGATGTTTCATTCTGAGCATGTGCGTCCTAATCACACCATCAGCTTCATTTCAGCAGAAACCTGAGCAAAATGAAAGCAAAGAACAGGAAAAGGTCAATCCTTCATCACAGCTTACAGCCAATAGGGTGATTGAAAGACATGATATTTTCACTGAAACAAGACAGGGTAGCGGATAGCCTCTGACTTTACATAAAGCAATTGTGTCACCACAAAGCAGGAGGGAAACTTTTTGTCTGTGTAATATGACAAACACATCCACGTACGTGCAGGGAATGTTTATTCTAGCGGATGCCCTTTTTGCAACTTCCTATTCCATAATCTTTTTATTTGCCGTGTTAAGGCATGTTAGGTTAATCTCTGATGAATAGTAATGCTTACTTAATGTAAGACAAAGTGTTACTATTTTTATAACAGCTCAAAATGCCTTTATTTGGACTTTAGAGCTTATAGAAATATATAAAGAGCATCAATGCTTATCGTCTATAAAAATAATTGGTTTTGTATGGATTTAAGAGAAACAGGTGCTACGTGACCTCAACTGCTTTCAGGATGTCAATGTGCTTCTGCAACGATCGTCCTGTTTAATCACAAGCAAATCTTGTTTTCAATAATTAGCAGACAGCAAAAAGGAGGAAAACTCATTTTCCGAAGAGTCCCAGCATTCATAGATCAATGTAACGAATTGTAATGTCACTCTGTTTACCCCTTCCAGGAAGAAGTTACAGCAAAATTAAAATCTTTTCACTTTATCAGCTCAATCCTGTTTTATGTTGTTCAGGTTCTGTTTTATAATGTCTCAAATTAGTAGATGTTCTCTGCTTATTATGTTGCAGGTCTTAAAAGCGTTTCATTCCCTCAGTCATTCATTTTTCAGTAAGAAATCATATTTCTGTCTTAATTTCTAGTAAACATATCTAAACATTTTTACTGTAAAACAAGATTTACTTGAAAGCAAAATTGCAGTTTTAACTTGTTTTTAACTTGTGTCTTGATATGTTGTCTTTGTTTTAGGCATAAACCACAAAATTTTATTAGATTTTTGATTAAATTTGTTTATGAAAAAATTTCCTTTGCAAGTAAATTAAACTTTTTTAAAGCTGCTTAGACATTTTGTTGGTTGCTTGTTTATTAAATTTTGATAATTGAAATAAATAAACCAAATATGGATGAAACAACAAATTTATATGGTTAGAGACACAACAGGAAGAAATGGTGATTGTGATATATAATTTTGCAGACCGTCCCATGTAAGTAACTGGATTTTAGACCAAAGCTGTTTTCGATCATTTAAAGATTCTGAATCTGCTTGATATTCCTGCGTCCCCTCACAAACAACCTTGTCTTTCATTGTCATCTCTCACAGCATCCACACCACAACCTTGTTTTGCCTTTGAACCAGCGTGTGCATCTTTAACATCAACCATTTCATCTAAATAACTTCAGTTTCTTGACGGATTCCTCTTGCTGCATATCAATATGTTTCGACAAGGGCATGCCGCGCATTAAGCCAAAGTCTCCAGACAGATACAAGGCCTGATGTTGCAATAAGCATTGTTTTCTTTATTAAAGACACCATCCCACACATTGTGCTGGCAGTGAGTGAGGGCTGGTGTGCTTGTGTCTGACACGTGGGAACGAGTGGAATGATGAGGTAATTAAAGACAGGAAGAGGTGAATATGATTTTGGGGTGATCTGTCTGTAATTGGACACATGAAAGACACGAGTAGGGTGCATAGCTACTGGTGCTGCTCCTTATTAGCCGCTAATGTGAAAACCAATATTTCAGCCCACGTCAAGGTGCGGTGGGAGACGACGGCTCTCTCCAACAAGTGTGGGGTCCCCACTGAGAGTTTGAGAGCATGCCAGGCATCATCCTCCATTCTCCTTCTGTTTAATTCGCAGACAGATACTGTTCAAATAGTTCGTCCCTTGTATTAGGGAATTGAAGCACCGACAGGTGAAAGCTGACTTCCCCATGTCAAATCCCACCATTAAAGCACACATACCCAAGAGACAAAAGAAATGCCAATATTTTACAGCTATAATTAAAAGAAAAACATCTTACTGTTTTATTTCTTTCTGGATTCGGTGGAGTTGAACTTGAGCAGAAGATTTTCTGCAGAAAAATTAGATTTTTTTCTGACTGCTGACTTTCGCTTTATGCTTTATGTTTCACCCAAAACAAAGAACAATTGATCTGCTTGAGGTGGGAGTTCCAACGTTTAGTGAAAATAATGATTGATGTGACAAATTTGTTGGTAGGAAACTGTTGTTTCGCATGAAGATTAGTGTGATGTGTTTGTTGCTCTTGAGCTATGATATGATGCCTCTGCTATGTGAATTTCCAAGCTAATACAGAGTTAAACGTGCTGTGCATATGTGATTTAGATGAACACTGAATCATATTTAAGGACCTTTAGGACAAAAAATCTCTATTGGGGTCCAAAAATCTATGCTAGACAAATGCTTCTGTTTTACATTGAATCCAACATAATTTTATTACAAATTGTTTTATGGGCATTACAATTTGAGTACAATTTTTTATTGAAACATTAAAATGAATCTCAGAATTTCTTCATATTTGATTGGTGCCTCTTTTGCGAAAATGACAGCATGCACTGGCTGGCCACAATTTTTGCAAATGAGCCGTATTATCCAAGTATGATTTAAGAATGTTGTATGCCTCAATAAAAGTCAGGGAACCCTGTTTTTGTATAAAGTTTACATGATAAATGTCACAAATTTATTTTTACTAGTGAGCAAATCTGTTGTGCAGAATCATTATAACATTTCTTCGTTTCAGTTTTTCATTTTATTTCCAAGTTAAAATTAGATTATGAATTTCCTGTTTTTCACTGCGGTCTTAGATTTTTGGAACCTGCTGTACCCTGGCTGGCTTATGGTTCAGATTTGGTGTGAAATTGTGAGAAGATGCAAGAAGCTGCATTAAGTCGAATGATTTTGACACATTGGGGATTTTGACAATTGATTGTTCCATGCGTGACACCATGTGTCACAGATGTGCCCTCATTACCGGCCACATATCAGGTGATTTCACTGGGACCAGAAGGGAAATGTCATGTTATCATATTCAGAGTGTCATGTCATGTTATATTTGCCACGGCTTGTCACAACAGTGGCGGTTCAGTGCTTATGGTGGTGTTTATAACGGCATCAGTTTGCAAACAAGCGGCTGTCAGAAAACGTCAACATTGCGTTTGGTGTCCCTGTGGAGAATTGTGGGATATATGGAAGACAGGAGAGGGAAAGATGGCTTCGGTATAGAGACATATTGCACAAGTTTTACACATTTCATGGCTTTCAACGCAGTAATTAGATCACAACCACCTTTATTTTAATGCTAATTAATATTCAGGGATAGTTTAAAACTGTCAGTGAGCTTTTTTTAAAAAAAGGGAATAAAACATGGGAATAATTCTAATTTAAAACAAATTAGAACTGTGGAACTGTTTAGAGCTGTAAATTCATTTCATTAATACAATGATTTGACATTATAGTACGGAAAATAAAAATATAGCAGTTGAATATTAATTGAGCCAAAACAAGTAACATTTATATAGGAAACCACTGGTCAAAATTAACATCCTAACAAATTAATTTATTTAAGGGCATTCATTTTAAAATCATTAAAAGCGTTAAATTCAAAATTCAGTCATTTATGCCCAAATTCTTAACTGGTAGTGTATGTCTGTATTAAACTGTAAATATTACATAAAAATCACACCTTCATAACTTTAGAAGCGTTGTAATTTGTTTTTTAAAGGCACTTCACCAAAACATAATGCCTTTAATATAACAATTGACACATTAATATTTGATTTATTCACTTATTAGAAGTAATTTTCCTCATATTCTTCTTCTTGAAGAAGAACAAATGGTGCCTTTACATTCTGAAGTCTAGTGTAGGATTGTATATTTTATAATCTTGAGGTTAATTGATCCAGTTAAACATTCTGTTAGGTTACCCATTTGTCATTTCACCAATGTTTTTTTAGAACTAAAAATATTGCACCAGATATTGAGTCTGTTTTGATTAAATATTGATGCTCAATTTAGTCTGGTTTACTCTCTCTCTGTCTCCATTGCTTCTGGAGAGCTGCAGTATTGAGTTCAATAAAAGAAGATTGTTGGAGAGGCATGCTGGAGCATAGAAAGGTGAACAGGTCAAGTTCACAGTGGGGGTGGGGACAAAATGAGCAATGCCGAAGAGTCCGGGCACCAGACGTTAACTTGTGAAAGTCCTGCCCATATAAATGTCA
Organism: Ambastaia sidthimunki; assembly: GCA_036877625.1. NCBI lineage: Eukaryota > Metazoa > Chordata > Actinopteri > Cypriniformes > Botiidae > Ambastaia > Ambastaia sidthimunki. The sequence continues at coordinate 912 of JAZGTK010013131.1, read as the reverse complement.
ATATAAAAAGAGGTCCATTTACTCACTGGACATACAGTAGTAAAGAAACTTGGAACAAGCAATTTAACGAAAGAAGGTGAGTCATTTGGGGGGACAAATTAAAAGAAAAATTTGTTTTTCTGTGTTTGTCTTGGGTTGATGGTTATGTAATGTAGTTTGTAGCATGTATTTTCTGTTTTAAAATTCTGACAGCCAATATTCTAATCAAAGATTTAGAGACTTAAGATTTAAATTATGAAGGTGAAAACTGTTTTGCTTTTACATTTTTAACTGAACCTGAAATTTACTAACCTTGGTGTTCTAAACCTCAATTTACCTGCTGTAATTATTTTCTTGTGCACAAAACACAGAAAAGGTTTTTAATACAGCTAATAGTCAGAAGAGCATTACATTGGCAGCGCAAAGGTCGTGGGTTCGATTCCCAGAACAAATACACAATTAACTACAAATGTCATAACAAACTGTTGTTGTATGAAAAAGGGCTGTGTAAAAGCCTTTAATTTTTTCCCTTTCCAGTTCCAAAGAAAATATAACCCTACAGGTTTTGGAACGACACAAAAGGTAAGAAATTAATGAGCGGATTTTCATTTTTGGCTGAGCTGTTTTTTTGAAGAAATGTCTTATTCAACATTGGAACACTTCATATTTGAGCTTTGGCTCAGAAAGAGATTGAAGAGGGTTTAATAGCACATTTTTACTGCTCTTCCATTATTCTTGGCTTGTGACCGTGGCACAGCCTGCATGCTGCAGGAACTCTCGCTGACAAGAGTAAGTGAAGAATGTGTCGGTGCTGGGAGAACTTTGACACTTGAAATGCAGAAAGGGATGCGTGTCATCACAGCTCAGAGTGACTGCATAGCCACAGGCTGCTGCCTCACACGCCTTTATTGATGCCAGTGGTAAGGGTACCAG
>JAZGTK010013130.1:0-14504 GCA_036877625.1 Ambastaia sidthimunki | reverse complement strand
GACTGAGGTCGATTGAATTGGTCTATCAAGTGCTTAGTTTTCTTCAGATTTCTGAATACACATGTGACATGTGACTCTCATTGACAGTTGCACAATTATATCACTAAGTGATGTAAAAGTATGTTATCTCCCAAATAGGTAAACACACAGTATAGTTCATGCGTTGTTTTGATCAAGTATGTTATAGATAGATTTCTGTCCAATGTTTTATTTTCTTATCGTGTATACTTGTTTTTTTCTGCCACACCCTGTTGAAACGTGCAGAACATGTTTATCTATTATATACCTGTTATATTCTCAGTACACATTGTTTTCTCTGTGATCAGGTCAGCAAGTGCTTTAGACACTAGACCTATGTTTACCACAGCCTGTTACAACGCATGTGCTGACGCAGTGTGTTAATGTGCGTCAAACCCTATCTTTCCTTGAACTTAAACCACTAAAATCAAGATTAAAGGTCCGAATAAACGGATCAATAGAGCGGTGTGCGCGGAGGGCAGAGTCCCTTAGCAGTATATAAATACCACGGGGCAGTCCAAATAACGGTACACACCGAAGACTTTACTAAATGCTTATACATTAAGGAATCCCCAAACAAGGGATAATCTTTCTATTATTTTACATTTGTTAATACTCAAAACCAATATGCAGGCTTTCAGAAACTGTAGCTTGTGTGCTAGTGGGAATATTTTAAAGAGCCGGACCGACTTCCTGGCTGCCCGGAGAAACATGGCAGCCGTGCGATTGAGTGTTGCGTGCGCTCAGCTGCTCAGGTATGAATGCAATTCGTTTAATTTTAAGAATAAAAGTGTGTTACGATGTTCGTTTAACCTAAAACTATATTTCAAGTCTAATATGTCTTTTTTTATATCAAAGGGAAAAGGCAAACGTGTTCTGCAGCAGCTCCGTTCATCAGCGTCTCTTGCGCCTGCCGCAGGCTTCCCGATCCAGTGCGGTGGCTTTCAGCGTCGGCAGTGGCCTCTGTGCGGTTCCCTTTACGCAGGTAAGCATAAGTTTACCAAACAGAGTAGAATAGCAGAAGTGCACTTGAGTGTTAAAAACTTAAGGATCACTTGAGACCCATGTTGTCTGTCCTCTTCAGCAAGTGGAAAACCTCTCCCACGAGTCGCTCATTCGCCGGGCTTCATGTATGGTCACAGACAGCGCCAACACGTACCTGTCTCAGACCACGCTGGCCCTTGTCGATGCGCTCACACAATACGCCAAAGTAAGATCTGTGAACACATCATAAGTCTATGGGCCACTGAATAAACAAGTGTACTTGAATTAGATGTAAATGTATCTTGTCCTTTGTCAGGCGCTACACACACTCATTGCCCTTCAAAAGCGATACATCACCTCAATAGGCAAACTCACTCCTGCTGAAGAGGACAGCATTTGGCAGGTGATCATTGGCCAAAGAGTGGAGGTAAATTTTGTTCTTGTAAATATTTGTTTAATTTTTGTTAACTGTTTGTAGAACAAGGCCTTTTTAGTTATTGTAAGTGTTGTTTACCTTTTAAAAGGACTAAGGTCCTGATTGTCAGGGTTATGATTAACATTTCTTGTTGATTTTGTATATCTACTTGAACTGGACACTAAATTTCACAACATTTCTCCCTTGTGCCAGGTTGGTGATCGACTAGATGAATCTAAACGCTTTGAGTCCAACTGGATCAATGCCATCAACATCTGTGAACTGTCAGCAGAGGCGGCCTACAATTCAGGTGAGTTATTTACATTAAACTATTATACAGTCTAAAAACACCTTATCCTATATTCAGTACTTTTTTGTGGTCTATCCTTTATGCAAGACTTTTATATGGTCTGTGAACTGATTCAGCCCTGTTATTTGCTTACAGGTGCAGAACATGCACGTACAGCAACCAAGACTAACCTGCAGGTGGCGCAGTCCAAAGTAGAGGAGGTTAGGAAGATCTCAGAAGAAGCAGAGAAAAAACTGGCAGAGACTAAAGCAGAAGAAATTCAGAGAATGGCTGAATATGCCTCCAGCATTGACATACATGACCTGGAAGATGTTCCTGAGGCTTACCTTCGTGAAGATTAAAATGGAGTCACTGAGTGTGATGGAGTTTAGAATGCACCTTATGAAATGTCAGTGATTGTTTATGAAATGATCAGAAACCCTGTTTTAAAGGCTTTATTAAATCGTATAAATATTAATATTAAATCATAATGAATAGCTGTTTCTTAGGAAATAATTTGTAGACAGTTGCGTTTTCCTTTAAAAACAATAGAGCGGTGTCAAAATCCAGTAGATTACATTAAACCGTAAGTGTTAATAATTCTTAATGCAGCTTTTAAGTTGTATGGAAAGATACATGAAAATGTGTTTAGAACAGAAGCCCACAAAATTGCAAAGAAATCGCATTGATTTGATATTTATGTTTATGTATGTTTTAAATATTTTGTTGGCTTATTTTCTTTGGTGTTCACTGTCATGAGTCTATGAAACACTAAAATTATATTGAAGGATTTTATTTTAAATCCATCTACGATTTGATATTAAACGTTGTATTTCTGCAAGATTGCAGAAGGTTGTTTTTTGTATTTTAATATGTAACAAGCAACTGTTATTTATTACCTTAATTGTTTTAATGACAAATTTGTCAAAAACAGTTTTTGTAAAAGTGTGAAATTCAATAAATGTTATCTTATTTTTTCAATTATGTTTGTTGTGGGTGTGTATTGACAATGTTTAAGAGTCTGCAATACAACAGTAGGTAAACTGTTTAGCCTTAAGTTACTCGAAATGTTACACAGTGAAGTTGAATCCGCATGTGTAACCAGCAGGTGGCAGTGTCAGGCTATTTATGAGAAGCTTTCGAATAGAAGTGTTTTGCGCATGCGGAAAAATATTTTAAACGCTATAGCCAAGTCTGTTCTTGCTCTTGTTTATTGATTGTATCCCATGAAAGCCTAACAAAAAAACTGATCTTAAAATGTAAAACAAACGTGGACCTACCCTGTTGCAATAGTGCGCTTACAATAACAGCCATACAGTTTAATGGTAAGAAGAAAATAGCTGAACTACTAATAACTAAATTTAAAACTAAAAAGCTGTCCTAAGTAAGCTTCTTTTTGTAATTTTGACTAGGCTAAAACATTGAATTGCTCGTAACACCATCATCCATCCATATATTGTTACTGTAATGTTGACCTTTAAACATCACGTGACGTAGCATTACTTGCCCGCAGGCGTGAACTAATACTGATCATTAAGGCTTGATGAAGGTAATTCTTAAAGTCATCAATGAATGAAATATTGTGTGCAACATTTTCCAGAGGATTTGCATTTAAGTAAGAGAACTTACATACATACATTCAAAGGGGGGGCCAATAAAAATGATTTATTGGTGTAAATGGCACCACTCAGCTGGGGATTTATCACTCTTGGAGGACATAAATAAAACAAAGCATCATGGAATGCGTGCCCAGCATGGCCCGTGCTTTAATCTGAGTGAAGGGGTGACATTCACTGGAGGATATCAAGCCCCCGGGACCCATTTAAGTCAAGCATTTGAGTTATCTATTTTTACTATTCAAACTATTAAGTCACCTGGTGTTGTAATGTTACACGAACCATTACGGGATATTTCAGCTACATAAAGCACCAAAAGAAACTTGTTTGGGGAACTTTTATTTAAAACGTTATACGACTCTAATGGATAACATACGCTTTCCCCTGCATTACCAGACAGCCGATCTATGCACAACTGAGGCTGTTATCATGTCAGTTTTCTGAATGAGAGTGAATCGTAAAACCGCATTGCAATGCTCTGCATTGTTGACGGGTTTATTTTTAGTGGGACAGAAAGGTTCCGCCCACTCGTGGTTCGGCTGCTGTGGCTCAGACGCCGAGTTGATTCAACAACGAGGAACTCGCTGCAGCGCCCGCAGTCAGAAACCATGGCAAAGGAAGTAAGAGACATCTTTGGGAATACCACATTTCTCCATGGACTTCTACCTTTCCTCGGTCTTCTGGTTTGCGTCGTTGCTGGTGGGTAGTTTTCCTTTTCCAGGATGGAGATCAGGCTTCTTGAATTGGATCTTAAGTTAACACGCAAGTTTGCGGTGAAAGTTTACCTAGTGCGGTGAGATGGAAGAGTGAGATGTCATGCACATGTGTAAACGTGCAAACGATGCTCCGTTAGATGAGCAAGTTGTAGGGAAAGCTTGTTAATGTTAGTTTGGTACTTGTTCTTCTTATTAAGATGCTCACCTTGGTGGCATGACGTTCAAGTATTAATATCGTTACTTAAATTTCCATGTGCGTTATGAATTTTCGTGTGTATATTTATGTAAACATATAGTGGCATCTAGAGTTATTTTGAGTTGTATTGCTCCGCTGCATGAACGAGTTTTGTTTTTGAGTAATAAATACTATTCTATGTCCATTTTAAATTTTCTTGCACAATACCTTTAAAGTAGGAGAAAATGTAAACATGGCATCTTTTACATAGCACTTTTTTGTTATTGTTCTGCATGGCAAACATTTTAAAGAGATTTAACCAAACAACAACTTTCTCTTATTCTCAAAACTATTAAATAATAGCTCTATTAAGGTAACAAAATTGTTTGGCCAAGTTGTCTCTGTGTTTCAAGAAGTTTCAAAGTCCACTTTCTCATGTTTAGTGGATACCAAGTGAAACACTTGACTGATAAACTGGAATGAAGTGATTGTGTGAATGAATCTGGTAAAAATGTGAAAGGTTGGGTGTGTTTAGGGGAGAGAGTGAAGGGCGCATTATTTTGGGCGCTGGAGAGGAAAAGCACTGCAGACGCAGAGTCTGGAGGTATTGACCTGTTCTTGGGCAGGCTGCCAGAGCCTCCGCTCATTTCTGTTGCCTTAAATATTAGGTTCAAATTGGAGAAACTGTACGTCTGCGCCTTAAAAAATACTGCAATAGGAAGTGGTCTGTTAAACTGAATGACTATAATCATGTCTTTTGTAGCCCATTGAGAAGGGTGGAAAATTGTTGCAGCAGGCAACTTTAACTGAACATAAAAGCATAAAAACATTTGCAGAACGGTTTGCACTGTTGATGTTATGGTAGTTTGTTTTGACAGATGGTGGGCTGATGCCGGGTTTGTGCAGGTCAGACAGGAGAACTTCTGGTTATATCTCTCATAAGTAATGCGGAATATAAATTTATATGCTAACAGTTAACTAGAGTGGACGGTATATCATATTTCATCTCACTGGATTAAGTTTAGTGAGAATATGGATTGATAAGTGAGTTTTTGTGTGTGTCAAGTAGTTTAAAGGTATCTGATACTATTTCATGTGGTTTTAGGTAGTGATACACTAATGTATTGGCTAGTTATGAAAATTATTTAATTATATTCCTTATCTATTGGCAAATCATCCAATATATTAACACCCTGTTCGTTTTGGTACCAGAGCCGAGTGCAGTTTTGTTGGTCTGGATTGGTAACTGTTTAGCGCTTAATGATTGTCATTTCATGAAGATGATTGAATCATAAAAGTGTATGTCATGGAGGGGTGTGGTTACATCAGCTGTTTGCCTCCAACAGAGAACATGTGAGTCAGCACATTGCAATAGTGACATGTTTTTCAAGCAATGTGATTGCACCGAGTCTTTGGCAAAAGACATGGGCTAATACTAGGTTGTAAGGACAGAAGGGTCACACAAGGTGTTTGCCATAGCCTGTAGATTGAGAGAGATGTATTGGTATGGAAATGCAGTCAGCAAATGTCACCCTGATTGGTCAAATTAGACCAAGGTGAAAGCTTTGCAAGCTCAGCACATACAAACAGCAACCTCAACCTCGCGAGGTAGACATGATGCGAGTAATGCATTACGAAAATGTAGGTTAGCCCGAGTTGCTTCATTGCCGCATGATAAATAGGTTAGCCAGGGTGTGATTTTCATCCAACTGTTTATCATGTCATACAGCTTTAAACAAGTACAAAATACTTAAGATTGATTCAGAAAGAAGCCACGCTCACACATACTTGCTTTAGAGACTTATGGAGTTTTTATTGTTAAAAAAAACTTTTTTTTAAAGCCAATTTTTTTAACTTGATTTTAATCTCACTTAGCCTACATAACTGCAGGCCGAAATCTGCCAATCACATTAAAAGATTCTTTTGAAGGAGGTCCATCAGGAAATGACTATGAGTCTTTACTGTGAGCTGAGCCAGCACAGAGGGGCACAAACCATGACCACAGAAAAGCATTTTGCTGTGAACGTCTTCCATCCTGGAAAATGTGATAATCAGAGGCTTTGTAACTGGGCTTCTCTCCATTAAACAATGTAATGCAGTAACCTTTTGCCTTACGAAAGTGCTGTTCCCAGTTTGGATTGTGTTTAGTGTGAGATTAAACAGCTATGGAGCAGAACTCCAGTATTTTTCTGTCCCATCCGGAGATCGTGGATTCATTTGTTTAATTACATTAATTGCGGAAACTTATTCCACAATAGTTGTGGTTGCACGACTACAGTCAGTGTTAAAGCATGCATTGCTTTTACAGTGATATCACAGAAGTGCATTGGCCAGTATGACACATGCATAAACTTCAGATTTTCCGATGTCTTTTGTCCTTATGTGATTGGTCCCATTGCTCCTTAAGGAAGCAGATCCATCTTTTCTCAAAGCGCCTCAAAGTTCCACTGTCTGTGCATTGGAACAAAGAGGGCATTTATGTGCAGTGATCTTGCATGCTGTCTCTGTAATTGTTAGTCATTGTGGAAGTTTTTAACAAGCGTAACCGGGCAGGAGAGCAGTCCCAGTACTGCCGGTGATGAGGTCCATGTTCATACAGTTCCCCTGCGTTCTCTTTAGATGTTGATGTATGATGTAATTACAGAGACGGGGAGGGTGTGAGGTCATTTGGTCCTGCAGAGGTATGAAAGGTCCTGTGGTTTTGCTGCATTACATTTCTGCTGTAAATCTGACCACACAATAGCTTTGAGAACACTAGGCTGTGGTTTTAAATTTTTGTGTGAGATAGGAATTAATCAGCCGTAGCTGTAATAAGGATTTCCTGTTGAACTGTGTTGACAGGAATTGACTTTGATGGGTGAGTCATAAAAAGGAAACTCAGTGGCTTAAAAATCGATGTCCTGTATAAACACCATTTAAGATATGATGTTAAGATGTATCTTACGATAGCCTTGCTAAAATAACCCGCAGTTCTGGTCACCAGCATGTATTGTATTAAAGATTCAAAGCTATACTTCTCAGCAGACCAACCTGGTTCACCAGGAAGACCTGCTAAGTTTTCTAGTGAGCAGAAGTTTTGCTGGTTTGTGTTTCATTTCATACTAGCATCTAGCATCATACATTTATACATAGAAGAACAAAGCAGTTAAAAAGTGTTTTTATTTAGGTCACCTAGCAGATGCATGAATCTAACCCATATGTGCCAGTGTGAGCTGTTGACTTCATAGTCGAATGGCCACACAGGTGGGGAACTTATTAAATTAAAGCTGTTTGGGACAAAGCCCTCAAGGTGGGTGGTATTGGGTATCAATACCGATGGCCACTCTAGTCACCATTTTGTGACTAGTGTGAGTTTTTTTTCTCCAGTGTGAGGAGGAAAAGTGAGTGCGGAGAAAGTCAACAAATTCCATTGTGTTCCATGTTGACCAAACCACTGTATAACTTTGCTCTGTAACTCAGTCTTGTTTGTATGTTTTGTCTTTTGCGATGCCTGGAGTATCAAGTGTCTTGGCTGGCAACATTTTAACCCCCTGAAAGCTTCAAAAGCAACATCACATCCTTCCATACTGGCACACTCTTTGATATTGTTGCGTTTTTGGAGGACATGTAAAGGATATTGGCGTTTTCAGCAATGTTGGTCTGAACCTAAAAATGTTAACAAATATTCAGACTTTATTTGTTTGAATTGCCTTAGCAATGTTTTTCCAGAGCTTTTCTATTGAGCTCTTCTTAGTGTTATTGTGTTTGCATGATCACTGAGTGTGTGAAGGGAAGGAAAACCGTTCTCAGTGAGTATGGGAAGGATGTCAGGAGCCCAGCCCTTGTGTGCTCAGATAGCATGCTGCTGTGTGAAGCCTCATTAACAGCTCACGTTCCAAACCTTATTCACCTCCTTCTGAAAACCACATTTTAATCAGCTGTCCAGAGGAATTTAATGCTTAATGTAGCGCATTTGAAATAAATTTTCAGCTTGGATTTCGAATTAGGATCCATTTTCCAAACAATGTGACATTCTAAGGAAGTACTTGACAGATTCCAGCCAGAGAATAATGCCTCCTTGGAAACTTCTAAAGGAAGTTTTGAAGGTCAGGAGTATGGTAAAGTGTTGTTCTCAAGACACAACGGAAACATTCTAGGCTGTGTTCACACCAAAGATAAATGTGGTCCAAATATGACACAGAATCAGTTTTCAAATGACAATGTGAACAGAAGTTACAGTTTGACTTCAGGTATGCCAGAAATATATAATGATGTACATTAGGCCACATTAGGTTGTAATGCTCGCTTTAAACATTGACAATAAAAAATGAAAATGTATAATTCAGGACTGGAAGTCCAGAGTTCTTCTGATGTCCTATAATACAAAATATGGTATCATATAGAATATTATTATGGAATTTGTTGTTGTTATGATGAACATGCCAGGGAGCGTTTTCATGCACATAGTTTGGTTTAGAATTGGCCTGCGGTGTGAATGTAGCTTCAGTGTGAGCAAAGCAGCCGCCCCTTTTCTAACCTCAATTACCAGCTTCTAAATTACTCGCTGTTCATTCACACAGAAGAGTGAACAACACAAGCATGAAAGAATTTCCCACCACCAATAAGCAATTTACCCTGGCATTGTTATCTTACGACCCCCAGCTTCTCACTTAATAGCAACTCTTGGAAAGCGTTCTTTGTGTGGTGTCATGAAGTCAAATGCTAAGTGGTGTGTCGTTTGTGCTTATTGCAGACAAACGAGTCTCGGGAAAGGTTTTGTAGTTTGGTTTTTGACTTGGGCGCGAAGGGGCGGGTGCACGGCGACTCTTTTAACGCTAACATTATTGATTGCGCTGTCCCTTTAAATGCTGGTCTTTAATCAGATGTGATGGGTGAAAAAAAGGCTTGCAAACAAGAATGAGAGGAAAAGTTCCTTAAGAAGAAGGAAACGTTGGCGAACTCTGGCTGAGGCGAGAGGCCTGTCAGAATGTTTCAGTTTTGTTTGAATTAAGTCGGGTCCTTGCTAATTACTCAAAGAATTGTTTCATTGTTTTCGAAGAAATAAAGATATCAGCTTTCAAATAGCTTGTGGCTGACAAGAAACTGCTTAACAAATACTTCCAGATTCATATAAACGTGTCAAGAGGCTTTTGAAAACCTTGGTTTGGTCAATCGAGGGTGTACGTTTTTTCTAGAAAGAAACTGTTCTGTTCTAGTTCACCAAATACATCAGTTGAGTTGCGAAGATTTTAGATTACAAGAACATGGCCTGACTGTACTTTGTCGGTTCAGTGGACTGAGGTTATTATTGTTTTACAGCGTGTCATCATTTTGTTTCTGTGTGAGGGCAATGTCCCCAACGTTTTGTTTTATCTGTAGTTCTCCTTCATAGATTGAATCTTGGAACACAGAGTTTTCTTTGGGGTGCACAAACACAAAGCTATTTGAATATTTATGAAGCCATTGTAGTAATCGTTAATGCATTTAACATTCTGAGCAAACTGTCTCTAATCTGCACAATAGTGTCTAAAGGTCCAGCAGGATGGTCCTGTTAGCGGTCATGAACTGTGATTCACTTTCTCTTCCTATTTTGGCAGTACAGGAAGTAAACAGGTACTCTGGTCTGGAATAAATAGCCACTGGGCACAACCCTTTAACAGGGGAACTAACACATAAGTAAGCAGTACAACTATAATGTTTTCTTGGACAAAACTAGCCAAGTCTTCAGAAAAACTCTGATACAGGTTGGTGCAAAACTGCTTATGAAGAGTAATATGCTTCAGTGTAACTTGAGGTCTTGTGGTGTGTCCCAATTGACACCCAAGGCCAACATAGAACGTTCCTATTTATTTATCCTCCAACAGAACTTAACTCAATCCTGAGTCAATGACAATGACCAAAGCACATGGCAACAAAACCACACAGCTGAATGGCTGCTAATTACTGCTGGAATGTCAAGCACACCTGTCTTTTTAGCTATTGACATTCATTAAAACACTGAGAGAGCTGTGTGCAGCGCATTTTGCAACAGACAATGAATCAGCATTTAACTACCACTGATTCTTTGTATTTTTGTTTAAGGTGCATTAGAGTTGAAATTTCATTTTGATTGGTTGGCTGTTTTCACATCCACATTCCAAACTACCACAAGGGTGAAAGTTTACATACTTGAAAAATAGCATGACCTTTATAGTCCTTATGTAGAAAATGATTAAAAACATATTTTTAAAGCACACAGTCATTTCACAAATCACCATTGAGGTATGACTGCATGTAAATTATGTTAGCAGTTTTACAATTGCAAACTGCTCTACTTACAGTCTGCCAACCACAGAGTTTAAAGGATTTCGGCAAGGTTTTGTTATTTTTGTCCGCTGTTGAGGCTCAAATCTTACTCTAAATCAGGGGTTTCCTCATAAAGTTTCTTATATCTTTTATAGCGCACTACTTTTGACTTTTATCACATCTACACTGCTATTATGACATTAACACAGCGTTTACTTAAATCCTCTCATTGGTTTCATCCTGCCACATCAGCGAGATCTTTAAGCGCGATGTTGCGTGCAAGAGACGAGTTTGGCCTTTTGCAGCAGCAGTTGTTTCCTGCCTTTTTTTATTTAAATCTGAAAGGGGGATATATCAGCCTGTTCTCTCCTCCCAGTGACCCGATAGAAAGACCAGGGGCTGTGGGATAAGTCTCACCACACCAAATAAAGTTAAGATGTGGAATAGGGTGAGGTCAGGTCCAGATCTCAGTTCTTACTGGGGCATTTGGCTCATCAGATGGGGAACGGAATGCATAGCGGAGGGCTCAGATGTACGGTCGGACCCTGCGAGCAGCTTGTTGCAGTTAGACATGTCAGGAGAAAGAAAAACAAACACAGGGAAAGCTTCAAAGAGTGAACAGATCTCTTTCATTAATTCATTTCTGAATTGTTTCCCCCCATTTCCTTTTCGTTTTCACTCATCTTCGTTTTTCCATGCGGTGACCTTTTTCATCATTATTTCATATAGTCACACTGTCCCCTCTCACTTCCTATTGAAAGTCTTGAAATCTGATTGGCAGAGCTGGGCTGCGTCTCAAATAATTTTGGCTAGGGTCTGCATACTTTCTGAAGTTTTACATATTACGTTAATCCATGCCTGAGTTGAGGTAATGATTGAAGCGCACTGCTTATAAAAGGATATCCTCAAGGAAAGTTTACATGCTTGCAACGGAATGACAGTAATTGTATCCACAGAATTAAATGTTTTTGTTCTTACCTTATAATAATCACAATAGCAGATGAAAGTGTTTTGTATGAGTTTTTGAGTTTGTCATTGGGAGTACACGTTTATGGCAAATGCAATGAACACCAGTTTGCCTCTCTGGCTTTATTTCAGATATCTGAGGCAGAGACCATCTGTTCACCTTTATGGAAAGGGACTATTCACTCATCCACTTTCTGAACATATAAAAATGAATAAAGCTGCATTTAAAAATGTGACCTACACATTAAAGGAACATTCTGGGTTAAATCAAGTTGACAGGAGAGCCTGCTGTTGATTACCACAGACAATAAGACTCAAGTTTGTAAAAACAAGAGAAAAATAATTAGTTTATGGGGTGAGTACACAGCACAATGAATATTTAGTTATATATCTTAATGGATGGTTATGCTTAAAGTAGTTCAAGTGTTTAATCAAATTTCCTAAAAATGTAAGCAAGGGAACAGACAGAAAACCATGTCTGTGCAGTTATAAGCCTTTTGTCAACTTAAGCCATTCAAAAAATCCATAAGAATTATATTGGTAAATCATAAATTCATCCACCAGGAAAAGTAGCTCCAAAAGGGCAATTTGGGCCCTGTTGAAGATTTTTTACTTAATGGTATATGGGAGTCACATTTTAAATCCTGTAGGAAATTTAGATTTTTTTTTTTTTTTGGTGACCTTTTGAAATCAGAAAGTTTACTTGTGCTGGCTTAGTTGCACATGTTCTGGGGTAGAATTGTTTTAGAGCCCGAAATGGAGTTTGTGCCATTTTCACATGTCCAAACTGTGTTGCATACCATGCATTTTATCACTGTGGTGCGTATAAGTTTCAGGAGTTGTTTTTATGGCCGACTGCAGGCCGGTATTTTTGTCAGTGTGTGTTCGCGTGTTCGCTATCCTCCCCGATGGGCAATGCTGGAAGTGTTTGTAGAATGTGTGTGTGTAGGTGACGGGCAGGTTGGGGGGTCAGTGGTGGGCTGGCTTGCGGACAGGTGCCAGCTGCTCTCGTAGCTCAGACTGCAGTGAAGTGGAGACAGCACAGGGCGTGTTTGTCCTGCACTAAACACAACAAACACGCACAGGGCAACGATAAACATAAATAACTGGCTAAATGGCCCTGTATTGAAAGGCTAATTGTGTAATTGATTGATATAAATGACATCATGTGACATTGTGTGGTCATCATTTAGTTAATAAACAGAACAGTGTAAATCTTGTAAAAGTACAGTCATTACAAAACCATTGATGACATTTTAAACACTTGTAGCAGTAATAAAAACTTTTCAAAAAACAAAAACATAGCACAGCTAAGGAGGAACACAAAAATCACTATGTTATGTATTATTATATATCACTTTAAGTATGAGATAAAAGAATCAGTAAAACAGTTCAGGCTGAATTTGTTGCAGAAAAAAAATAGTTTTTCAGTATCTGTATTGAAGGATTTCAATACAGTGCTTGTTATAACTGTAAATTAATAAATTCATACCCTTGATTTCAGGGGTCGTATAACATAGGGTTAACATAAGATCTGCCAGAAGCTAATGTTTCATGGGGACAGTGCTGATTTAATGAAAGAGCAGGAATTATGTTGGCTCCCAATGCATCCTGGTAAGAACTCAGAAACCGTTTCTGCTCTCCTGAGTTTTGATGTGGTGGCTCAACATCAAACATCAGACCACATCAGAAGCTTGCATGATCTGAAGTTCTGTTGATAGTCAAGCAAAACTCTAAGCTCCATTCTTATAAAGATGGTCATTATAACCGGTCTTGGTAAAGAATAAATCCTAAACCTTATTGCAGCTGTCTTTGATGTTACTTCAGACGTATTATTTTTGTACTAGAGGAAACAAATATTTAAATAATTGGACATTGTGCATGCACCATTCTATACAACCACAGCTTTGGTTATTAATACTTTCTTCTCATTAGAAATCTACATTTATTGCTTTAGATTCCTCAGATACCAAATGAACCATCATATAGATATTATAGGCTAAAACTCTGAAGTTTTGCTTAAATTCTAAGAAACAACTAGTTGCTCATTCATTAAATAATAAATTTTATAACATCAAATCAAGGAAAGCTTTAAACATTTTAATTTTGTAAAAGGCGTGATCCCCAACAATAATTTTATTGTTTGAATACATGTATTTTCTGTTGTATGCAAAGGTCTTGATAATATATAAAACGTTTGATATAATCTTCAAACCAGCACATGTCTGGATGGATTTTTCCAAAAATACCTTCTGGGATGTTTTTTTCCTTAAAGATTAGTTATTAGTTGATCTTCCACACTTGATGCAGTAAAGAACTGATAACAAACTCGTATAGGTATCAGAGTGATAGGACAGGGAGAGATGCAGTATATGCTATATGCAGCAGTATTGTGAGTGCCAAGGTAAAGGAAAGAGAGAAAATCTGCTCCAAAAGAGCAAAATATCATGCAGGGGTTGCTGTCAGAAACCGCATAGCGGGTCTGCGTCAGCCCAGCTGAAGCTATTCTAAAGTTTACAAGACACGAGAGGCTGAGCAAATCCCTATTTCTCTATCAGCTGCTAAGAGAATGTGTCAACGCTTTAAGACAACAGACTTTATTCTGTAGATATGTATATATACACATACACATATATGTGTGTCTGTGTGTGTATACACACATACTGTATATATATATATGTATATGAATGTATGTATGCATGCATATCTGTATAAATGTATATGTATTTATGGAGGGTGTATATCACTCAGTCAGATTGCCACTCACAAGTGGGAGCTCCTTGACCAGAACAACCAACTATATGCACCACCCTATATGCTAAGAGTTAAAAGTCTGGCTTACTATGTTGTATTAAGCATAGTGGCTTGAATTTTACAATCCCATTGGGACTTACAGGTAAGCTTATAAACCATAGACTGTGTTTGCTGATTGACAGAAATGACTCTATAACGATCTTTCAGTGTGCATTGAAATGGGTGATCCTCTGGTCTCATTTGATTCCACACATTTGATTCCAGCAGTCAGCCAGATTGCAGCTTACTCCCTATCTCTCTCTCTCTC
>JAZGTK010013129.1:1498-14507 GCA_036877625.1 Ambastaia sidthimunki | reverse complement strand
TTAATGCAGCCTCCTCGTCTACAGGATTCTGTATGAAAGGACATGCCATTTTCACTTTTAAACAGTCTGCAAGACAGAAATATGTGCAATGAATGAATGTACCTAAAGAATAAATGAAATATTTAAATATTTATTTATGACATTAAATATGTCATAAATACTCATGGCTTCACCTGTGATTGGAGGGTTGGCGGACAAAAGGGGAGCAGACCGAAAGAAACTCCGGGTTTAATGAAGAAAACCTGCTCCCGACCAGGTTAGCTTCACAGAGTAAGTTACCACGRTAACTGACTCAGAGTATAGGTTAACTCTCTTTCAGAAACTGGCTTGACTTACCCTGCGTTCTCGGGTTTGAGTTATCTCCGTTTCTGAAACCGAAAACTCAGTTTCCCATAATTCAGGTTTAACATACTCAGAGTTTTCACTTAACCACCTTTCTGAAACGGGCCCTGGAGTAGTTTTCGCTGCTATGCTGATGATAGTCAGCTGTATATTTCTTCTAGGCCCAACAAGATGCATAAATTCACAAAACTAACAGAATGTATAATTGATGTTAAAACCTGAATGACTAGGAACTTTTTACAACAAAATTCAGACAAAAAAAATAATAATTCAGAAGTTTTATTTATTGGACGAAAATCTTACACATGGAACAACCTAGAATACTGTCTTATTACTGATGGATGCTCTATAAAGTCTGCTCCATTTGCTAAGAATCTGGGTGTGAGTTGGCTTGTAATCAGTAGGTTGCTGGTTCGATTCCAGCGCCTGCAGGTAGCAACCTAAATGCCCTTGAGCGAGGCCGATTGCTCCCCGGGTGCTGCAGTGATAGCTGCCCACTGCTCCGGGTGTGTGTGTGATCACGATTTGCAGTGTGTGTTCACTCCTCACTAAGGATGGGTTAAATGCAGAGGTCATATTTTGGTTATGGGTATGTAACATACAACTGTTTTTGTATGTAACATTCTTCAGTGCCTGATGTTTCGCAAAATCTGTTTTTAACCAAAGTTACAAATTGCAGTTTTAATGTGCCAGAGGAGAACTGGCCCTCCTAGGTTAAGCCTTCATTGGATCATTGGAGTTTTGGTTTCTTGCCACTGCCACCCTGTTGGCTTACACATGAGAGACTGCTAACATTTGATTTTGTACATTAAGATTTTGTAAAATGTAGGTTGTAAAATGTTGGTTTTAGCATAGTAATTTAACTATAGATCTAAAGAGTTTCTTTTTCTCCCATTTTCTTTTATTATGCAGTGTTCAGATATTTTATGGTATTGTTGCAAATCCTTTATACTCCTGTCCTACAAAATACTATCTTTTTTCTAAGCATCATCTCCATGTAAGCTGGAACAGCATATCTTACTTAATATGGTACCTGTCACACCTATCATGTTAATTGACTAAATGTTGCATAATAAATGTTGCAAAATGTAATTTTATAAGTACATACTTATAAAATGTAAGTTTTAGTAGACTGTTTGAATACATCACCCTGTAATAGATCACTGAGATAGGTGTGAGCATTGAATTACCGTAGCAAATTTGTGAGCTATTTTGGATAAAATGTTACATTAAATCAATAAATGTAATTTTTTCTTTGTAATATTTTAGCTGTATTTTAGCTAGTATTTATAAAAGCATTTTTAAAATTAATTTCATTATTTATGATATTTCATTTATTAGTTAGAAGAGATCAGACAGTCAAACAGAGTGTGTAATTGTGGTAAACTTCAGCTTTACAACAGATGTGCTACACCTGCATCCAGTGCGCCTTGAGTATGACTACTTTTCTGTTGTTGTAGGTTACTTGATTTGTTAAACTTGATTTTCATGTTACAAATGCTGTTGAAATCAAAGCCTGTCCAATTAAATGCTATGACACAAATTAAGTTATCACTTAATAGTAATATGGTTACTATTAGTTTGTTATTAGGTGGTTAATACTAATACAATATTTGGATCAGTGTTTGTTCTGTGTTTTGGTCTGGTGAATCAAACTTCTGCTGTTGTTTGTGCATTTAAAAAAAAAGTCACTTTTGCTATTCAGCTTAGGTCATGTTAATAAAGTAACACAGTTTCACCTATGCATCTCATGGTACTATGAATATATGTCAGTGTTTGGTTTCAGGGCCTTTTCATTTTGTTACATTTTTACAATAAACACTTTTGGGCAAAACCAACTGTTGAAATCAATTATTATTAAAAAAATTCAAATACAAAAATGGGTAAAATTTGGCTTTTACCCATTTTTGACTCAAACACAACATTATGGTACATAAAATAAAACGTCCTTTGTTTGTACAGTTATATTATTCTTCCTCTCTCGCAGTGTTTATTTCTCTCTGTGCTGTCCACTCACTTACAGAGTAGTACAGGAAGTGAAACTAACTCCGAGTTCACATGTAATTAGTTACAGTCATGCAACAATGGAGATTTGAAATCTCCATTGTTGCTGGAGATTTCAATCATGCAAATCTCAAGTCAGTGCTCCCTAAATTCCATCAGCATGTGGACCCGCGCCCACCTCTGCTACTCAGACCACCTCTCTGTCATGCTAATTCCGGCATACGGACTGCTCGTCAGACGATCAGAACTGGTTCTGAAGCAGGTGAAAACCTGGCCAGCAGGAGCCATCTCTGCTCTTTAGGACTGTTTTGAACACACTGACTGGCACATGTTTATGGAAGCGGCAACTGACGGTGACTCCACTAACTTGGAGGAATATGCAACATCAGTGACCAGCTATATCAGCAAGTGCATTGATGACTTCACCACCTCCAAGACCATCACCACACGCTCCAACCAGAAGCCGTGGATGACTGCAGAGGTGCGTGAGCTGCTGAGAACCTGAGACTCCGCCTTCAGGGCAGGCGACAAAGCGGCCCTGAGAACAGCAAGGGCCAAACTGTCCCGGGCCATCAGAGAGGCAAAGCGCGCACACGCTCAGAGAATCCACAGCCACTTCACGACCAGCAGAGACACGCGGCGTACAGGTCGACACCACCTGCCTGTGATAATGATGCTCCCTTCCAGATGCGCTGAACGATTTCTAAGGTCAGTTTGAGGCACAAAACGGTGTAACAGTGAGGAAGACCACTCCTCCCTCCAACGACCAGGTGCTGTGTCTAACCACGGCATAGGCATATATATGAAGTTTGGTTCCAAAACGGGATAAATCCAAAATTGTTAAACTGAGAAAAACAGTGTTTTCTTTCCCAAAAAATTAGTAGGGAAAACTACTCATTTCTGTTTCAAACTGTAACATATCATCACGTGCATGTAATAACATAAAAAAAATCTAATCTTATTTTGATTTTAAACATTTAAACAAATCATTTTTTTTCCAAAATGGGTTATACCCATGACACGTTTCTTTTCTCTAAAATGCTATAAATCCATTTAAGTTCAATTCATTAAATAAACACTAATTTTCTGTATAAGAGTGGACAAAAATATAACCATAAATAACAAGTTATCACTTGCTAATCACTCGCTAAGTTATCATTTGTGATAAAAGTTTCTCTTGATCTATACATATGACAAGCCTCAAGAGATCGCCGGTATTTTCCCACCGCCTGAGTTTCGGTTTTTCTTTATATGTTCCCCGTTGTGATCGTCTCTGTAAGGCTTTCGCTTCTTTCCCATAGACGGAACGAGCACTGGCTCATCGATGCCATCAAAGTTGTTCATTTTATAACGCTGAAAACACCCATTTAAAAGACGACAGTGTTTGCCGGTGTTTACTGACAGTGCGCAGGCACGGGGCAGTTTGCGTGTGATTGGTCAAATTGATGGCAGAAAATCAGGACTGGCGTTTATCTCGTTTTGGGAAAAAAGGGAAGAAACAGTGCAGGATTTTTTTTTTTTAAATTAATGACAGAACTTTGAATAGAGACCAAATGTAAAGCTTATTTTGGCAGTATCTCAATTTTTTTTAAAATTGGCGTTAATACCGTTTTGGAACCAAACTCTTCATGTGTAGTACTACTTTATAACCAAATAGAGCAAAAAATCTAATTTAATTCCTTGATTATTGCCAATTGACATTTATAGTTGCTGTTAAATATTACTCCAATAGTATGTCAGACAATACTCTAGCTTTCATTCATATTTTTCTTATTCATTATTCAGCCTATACTTCAGTTTAAACAACTGCAAATCTGCAATAAAACGTAAAAAAAAATGTTTCATATATTTAGTTGTATTTAACATTCTATAATTATATAAACATCTGCCAAAACAGTCTATACATCACGCATGTAACATGAGTCAGACAAGTTATTTCAGCTGCTGTACGGTACATATAACACACAATAAACCAGCATGTTTCCATTTCCTATACGTTACAAAAGCAATCATATTGATCAACAACTGAACAAACTTTTAAATCTTATACAACATTGAAAATAATCACTTACCAATGCTTTAGCTAAGCAGCTCTTTTAACATGCGTTTTTATTAGGCTTAAACATTGGAGAATGGGTTTGAAATTGGAGTCTCAATCTCGAACGCAGCCCATTTCAGGACAGACAGGAAGCAGGAGATAATGCAGGAGGAGCCAATTAATACAGATCTGTTAAGATTGTTTTGTGCATGATAATATACAAACAATCATGTATATTGCGTTTGTAGTTGTAATAAGGACTCGTGGGCAGTGGGATCCATTTGCAGCTCTTATTCAAATCACAAAACAGGCAGGGTTCAAAACCAGCAAACAGGAACAATGTGGGCAAGACAGAGATGTAATGGTAACAGGCAATGGTCAAGGAAGGCAGCAGACAAAGACAGTAATCCAGATAACAGGGTCAAAGTCAGCCAGCAAACAATCATAAAGCCAAAAACACAGTCCAAGGTAACGCAAGTAATCCAGAAGGTATATAAACGCTCAGAAAGGTTAGCCAGGGCAAAACAAGACTTCACAATAAATGAGTGTTTGGAACCATTTATATAGCTGAGATGGTAATGAGGAACAGGTGAGTGATTGTGGGTGTGGTCAGCCCTAGGTATGTGGCATTATGGGAATTGTAGTTTGAATGATAGTCCAGATTAATATTCAGGAGACTGTTCTCTCTGGTGGTGTGATGGAGGCGGTGTGGGAGCCTCTTCTGTTACAGTAGTATAGAAATAAAAAGTGCTTCATGATAAATGTTAAAAAAAAAAAGTTATTCAAATGGAATAATTTCAAGAACTTTATTTAAATGTCACAAAGTTAATGTTTATGTATAAGATAATATCATAAGGGGGAACATTTAGATGTGGGATACCACACATCTATTATTCATGAGCTATTGAATTTTAGTGATGTCTTAATAAGCTCAAGAAATGAACAGGACATCAAAAAGAGTCTTATCAAAGTCATAAACTAAAAGATACTAAATTAAAATATAGCTGCAAGCAATGATGATGACTCAAGCACTACAGCGCAATCACCACAAGAAGCTTCTTTGGAAACAATGCACAGTTGGCCCTAGCATTTAACTTAGTATATAACAGTGGACTACTTAAAAGTCCATTATAAGTGGCACTTTTGCCAGTTGGTGAAGCAACGACTTGTTACTCAAAACAACCACATTCATGTGATCAGGCCTGATGACCAAACATACAGCTCAGGTTTAATGTAAACCACTCAATGCACGCCAAAGATCTGAGACACTTCCTGTTACATTTATTGCCAAAAAATTGTTTGCCTCGCCATAGTGTCACTGTTTGAGTTATCAAAAACCCCTTTGCAATTTTGCATCTTCAATGTCTTGGCATAATATTTGACAAATTTGGTGTCAATCCCATAAATCCCCTAGAAGGAGTATTTTAAAAAATCATTGCCAGAAATTGGCAAAAAGTCCATATAAAAATCCAAAATTGCCCATTACACCAAACATTTTCCCCTTTGGGGCTTGACCCCTAATAACAATAATAATAACAAGAAAAAGAAACTAGCAATAACATAAGGTGTCTTTGCCCTTGCCTTCTCCTGTACTGGCTACTGTGTATAGTCCCCAGTGCATTATGATGAGTTTCTAAATGAGTTTGCAGATTTTCTCTCTGACTTATTGGTTAATGTTAACAAAGCACTAATTGTTGGAAACGTTAACATTTATGTAGATAATACAAAATGATGCATTAGAACTTACATTGACAGGCATACTAAACACTTTGAGTCATGCAACATGTAAAAAGCTTAAAACTCATAATCATACACTAGATTTACAGTAATTATCACATGGAACTGATCTTACTGATATAGATATTATACATCAACATGATGACATCAGTGATCAGGGCAGAACAATTGTTTGAGAAATTAATAAAAAACCTGCCTGATCTGTTTCATGTTAAAGTGTTTGAAAAAGAAATCCAAGGAATTAGGGAAATATCTCAAAATACACTTTTAATAATCAAAATCCAGGAGCCCAGACCACAAAACATTGTATAACCAAACACAAACAAGGACTGACAAAGGAACAGAACTAAACCAGGGTGTCACGAACTACATTACCCAGAACCCCATGCTGGGACCACGCCACAAGTGGCGGCCATTACGCTCATTAGAGACTATATATAAACTTAACTGTACTGCTGCTCTGGGCGAAGTCTCGTTTTGCCCTGGCTAACGTTTCTGAGCATTCTCTCCTGTAGTTTCCTGGTTTGTGTCTTGGACTGCCCTCTCATTTTTGATTGTTTGCTGCCTGCCCTTTGGATTACGCTTTGTTTTGGATTACCCTTGTTGTTAGCTGCCTGCCCTGACCTTTCTGCCTGGAACTGTTCACGTTTTGGATTACCTGTGTACCCTGTTTGCTGGTTTTGACCTTTGCCTGTTTGTTTACGCTATTATCAATAAAATGCTGCGAATGGATCCTCTTGTGTCTGAGCATCCGTTACACAGGGGTAAGCTCAATTAGAAACGGGTAAAAACAATAAGTAGGGCAACAGAGGAGGAGCTAATGAAGCCGTAATGAACAGGATAATGACAAAATTAACAGGAGAAACACAAGGAAACCAAAAAGCATGATAAAAAGAACTTAAACATGACATCTTACTTGTTCAGAACACCTATAGATACAAACAAACTATTTTACGAATACCTGACACGAGTATGAATTGGGAAAAAAAACTAACCTTTTCTCCTCTCCCAGCAGGTATCTCGTATATCAAGCATTGAAATGTTGTACTCTTGGTGAAATTGTAACTGTACGCCTGATGTTATTGCCTCCTTACGATTTATTGCTTTGTTTTCCTCACCTTGTAAGTCACTTTGGATAAAAGCATCTGCTATATGCCTAAATGTAAACTAAATGAAATGATTAGCATTATGACCTTTATTTTCACTACTATGCTAGATATGGTTGCACCCATCAGATCAGGTTAGAGAGAAAAGTACTGCACCTTGATAAAATGGTAATTGTCAAGCTCTGTGCTTGTGAAAATTACAATAATTAAGTTCCTGCATCAGACCAAGGCTGCATCTCTTTACTAGTTTTATTTAATCTTAGTACTGCATTTGACGCTATTGATCATGACATTTTTTGATTAAAATTACATCAGTATGGTTAGGGTTAGGGGCAGGCATTACAATGATTTAGACTTTACCTGTCTGAGCGTTACCATTTTATTAATCTAAAAAAAATATCATCTAAATTAACACCAGTAATTTATGGACTGCCACGAGGATCTGTTCCCTTTCAGGAACTTGTGCTGCGTCGAAACGTTATGGGAACGCCTCCAGCATTTATGCACTCTGAATCACGTGTCAAATGATCCAATCGCAAGGTGAAACGTCACAGACGGAGTGACGTCAGGACCAGGAAGCTATAAAAGCACATGCGTTTGCGCACGGCGTTAGCTTCTTTCATTCAGCGAAGCGCTGTGTCTAATTGTTTGTCTTGTGTATTGTCTGTCTTAGTTAAGCGCAGGAATAGCATTTAAGTTAGAATGCCAAAGGCAAAGGGCAAGACTAGGGGCTGTGATAATGTGCAGCAGCGCTTTAGAGCGCGTGTTCCTCCCTGCCTGCGTTTTATTATGGGTGGGGATACACATGCTCTGTGCGTTGTCTGTATGGGAGCGAAGCATGCCCAGTCAGCTCTCGAGGGGGCTGACTGTCTGCATTGTAAGGGCCTTTCTATGTGCACGTTTCGTTCCCGGAAGGCTCACTTGTTCCCCACTGTGTTGGTCCCGCTTCTGCTGAGGCAGAGGGGAGGATACATTTGTGGGGTTCACAGTTGGATCTCGTGGAGGGAATTGAGACAGGCTTGTCCCTATCTCGTTCCTCACCCACCAGGTCCTCTGCTCTCTCTCTGGGTTGGGAAGCCACATGTCATTCTAAATCATTTAAAACAATTGGGGTTTAGACTGAGCACCGGGAAAAATGTGCTTTCCCCAGCGCACAGAACAACTTATCAACAACTGTCTCCTGCTCGAGTAGATTTGATCCTAAGTACAGTCAAGAGAGTCAGAGAAGGCCAGTCACTCAGCGAAAGCAGTTTCAGCGACTGCTAGGGCTCATGGCTGCCGCTTTCAGTGTTATTCCATTCGGTCTGCTGCACATGAGGCCCCTACAGTGGTGGCTCAAAACCAAGGGGTTCTCCCCGAGGGGAAACCCTTCCTGTCAGATCAAGGTCACAAGGCGCTGCCTACGGGCCTTAGACATGTGGAAGAAACCTTGGTTCCTTCTCAGGGCCCGGTATTGGGAGCTCACTGTCACCGTGTCACACTTGCAACTGATGCATCCCTTACCGGTTGGGGGGGTGATGAGTGGCTGCTCGGCCCAGGGTCTATGGAGAGGTCACCAGCTGCTTTGGCCTATCAACTGTCTAGAGATGATGGCAGTATTCCATGTTCTCAGACATTTTCTCTCAGACCCGAGACATCACCATGTGCTGGTCCACACCGACAGCACTGTGGTGGTCACCTATGTCAACCACCAAAGAGGTCTGCGATTGCGCCCCCTTTACAAATTGGCCCACCAGATCCTTTTGTGGTCCCCGGGAAAACTCCTCTCTCTGAGAGCAGTTCATATTCCTAGATGTCTCAATGTGGGAGCAGAGATCCTGTCGATACAGGGGACGAGGCCCGGGGAATGGATGCTTCACCCCGAGGTGGTGAAGCAGATATGGAGAATGTTTTGGCAAGCTCATGTGCACCTCTTCGCCTCTCTCAAGACTGCGCAATGTCCCCTCTGGTTATCTCAAGTTCACCCAGCTCCTCTGGGGTCTGTACACCTTTCCCCCGATTGCTCCCAGTGGTTCTGGAAAAGATGCGCCAGGACGAGGTATCTGTGCTCCTACTGGCCCTGTGCTGACCAACTCGAGTATGGTTTTCAGATCTGGTAAAGCTACTAGACGGTTCTCCATAGGAGATTCCCATCAGGAGAGACCTCCTTTCCCAGGTGGCAGGTACCATCATACAACATCGCCCAGAACTGTGAAAGCTGTGGATATGGCTCCGGTCTCTCAACTGAGGTTGCTCAGACCATTCTGCAATCCAGAGCTCCCTCTATGAGGAATCTTTATGCCCTGAAGTGGAAGCTTTTCACTTCATGGTGCAGAGAACGCCACCTGGACCCAGTTGACTGCACCATTAATGCGGTCCTGGACTTTCTGCAGGCTTGGCTCTCTGCAGGGTTGGCCTACTTCACCTTGAAGGTTTATGTGGCATCTGTATCCGCTTACCACGCTTCATTAGGTGGCTATCCTGTAAGTAGTCACCCTTGGGTTACACATTTCCTCCGCAGTGCACTAAGGCTGAGGCCCCAGGTACGATCTTGTGTCCCTTCTTTTGACTTGGCTGTGGTACTAGAAGCTCTTTGTGCTCCTTTCGAGCCCATTGAGAAAATATCTGATCATCTTTTGTCGATCAAAACTGTATTTCTGTTGGCCATCACTTCTCTGAGGAGAGTAGGTGACCTTCAGGCCCTTTCTGTGGCCCATTCTTATCTAGACTTTGCGCCCGGTTTGGTCAAAGCTTTTTTTTACCCAAGACAGGGTTATTTTTTTTAAATACCTTCTGTAGTACTACGGCCAGTCGTGCTTCAGGCCTTATGTCCTTCTCCCTTTAGGGAGCATGACCAGAAGGAGCTTAACCGTGTGTGTTCAGTGCGAGCACTGGACGAATATGTCCACAGAGCTGTCCTGTGGCGTAGATCTGACCAGCTTTTCGTCTGTTTTGGTCACCATAAACGCGGTCTCCCCACGGCCAAGCAGACACTCAGTCCGGCTTCCCCCCATCTAAGGGGACCAAGGCTTACTCTACTCGGGGTATATGTCCCAATTCAAGACATCTGCAATGCTGCGGGATGGCCCACTCCTGCGGGATGGCATTATGGCCCCAATATCCAAGCCACTCCCGGCTCTTCTGTTCTTTTGCCCTAAATCTTTGCCCTAAATCTCTATCCATACTGACACCCTCAGTATGGATAGTGGACATCTCGTTCACATAGCGTTTCGACACAGCTCGAGTTCCTGAAAGGTAACGTCTCAGGTTACATATGTAACCTAAGTTCCCTGAAGGGAACGAGACACTGCGTCTCTTGCCATACTTCCGGTACCCCTTGCCTGCACTCGCTTCATTCTTTTTGAAGCTAATGGCATGCGCAAACGCATGTGCTTTTATAGCTTCCTGGTCGTGACGTCACCCCGCCTGTGAATTTGACATGTGATTCAGAGTGAATAAATGCTGGAGGCGTTCCCATGCATTTCGTCGCAGCACGAGTTCCCTTCAGGGAACCTGGGTTAAATACATAACCTGAGACGTTTTTGGTCCTCTGCTTTTTTTTTTAATTAAAAGAATTTAAATAAAACAGAGGTTCTTCTTATTGGACCAAAAACCTAAAACAGATGCTTCTAGAATGCAAATGAAAGTTGTTGTTTTTTTTTTTCAAATAAAAGGATGTACTATCACATCATCCAGTTCAGTCAAAGATCTGGGCATTGTATTAGACAGCAATTTGTCTTTTAAAAAAAACATCTCAAATATCAAAAAACAGCCTTCTTCCACCTTTTAAACATTGCTAAGCTGTGACATATCCATTCCTGATGCAGAAATGCTAGTTGGACTATTGTAATGCACTACTAGGTAGTTATTCAGCATCCTCAGTAAACAAGCTACAGTTATATAACCCCAGTCCTATCATCTCTACAGTGGCTATCTGTCAAGTTTTATATTACAAATTATTGCTTTTTTAGCTCCTGTATATTTATTTACCTTGTATGCTATAAGCCATCACAGTCTTTAAGTTCACAAAATCTCTGTACCTTTGGTAGCACATAGAATCGCAAAGTCCACAAAAGGAGGTAGAGTGTTTTCACATTTAAACTCAGGAACAGCCTTCCTGATGACACTCTCTTCTCTCCAAATTCAAATCTAGATTAAAGACACATTTTTAGCTAAACATTCACATCCTGGGGTAGCTACAGATCACGCCAGCTTCGTTATGGATCCAGCATCTTAAGATGACTTTAGGTCACCTAATGTAAAGAGGACTCTGTGAGGACTTGTCATTGTCATTTCTGTCATTGCAATAATCTCTGTGAGGATGATTGCCATTTCTGCTTCAATACATACACAATATTAACCAATCTGCAATTTGTGCCAACAATGTCTCTGTTCCAACAACTCCTCATATGCGGGGCAGGCGGGCTGAGGAGACTCAGACATGCTCTTACCCTCCTCAGTCACATCCTCAGTCACGCCGATGAGCACTCTCCTTGACCCGGTGTATGTAATGCTAAATGAGAACAAATAAAGAGCACAAAGAAAGAACAATATTTTGTCTAATTGTTACTAATGTTGTGAATCAGTCAATAAAAAAACACGTTTATGAATAAATGTGTATTTTGTTGATACTTTATTTTTTAATAATTAAGCTAACATATTGTAAACCACAGGGAAGCACAATCAAAAAGATATTCTGATAAAATGATTTTATTGCTTTATCTTTATTGATATTGTTACGTCTGAGGTTCCCGCACCGCCTTCTCCTGGCCGTCAGCGGGAACCGTCGCCTGAATATTGATTGGCTTTAAAACTACATTTCCCATGTACACTACAGCCCAGGTATTACACCATCCTGATCCAGAGACCCCATTCATTGTTGAAGTCGATGCATCCAGTACGGGGGTGGGAGCAGTATTATCTCAACGTTCAGGTTCCCCATCCAAGGTGTTTCCATGTGCGTTCTTCTCCAAGAAACTCACCCCTGCCAAACGCAATTATGACGTGGGGAATAGAGAGCTTCTAGCCATTAAATTAGCCCTTGAGGAATGGCGTCACTGGCTGAAGGGCGCCAAACACCCTTTCCTGGTTCTCACAGATCACAAAAATCTTGAATATTTGAAGTCTGCAAAACGACTTAATCCTCGCCAAGCCAGGTGGGCCCTGTTTTTCACTCGATTTAACTTTTCTGTCACTTACCGTCCAGGGTCTAAGAATGGAAAGGCTGATTCTCTATCACGTCAGGACGAGAAGGAGGAAGCTAACCCAGATCCTGAGCCCATCTTGTCTCAACGAATTCTAGTTGCACCAGTTCACTGGGATATCATCACGAAGATTCAAGCCCTGAACGAAGGTGAAACAATTCCTGAAAATTGTCCTAATAACCTGTTGTTTGTCCCTGTTTCCATTAGAGAAAGAGTTTTGAAAATGTACCACAAAGACCCTGGTCCCACATCGCCCTAGATTTTATCACGATCTACCCAACTCAGCAGGTAATACCACCATCTTCACCATCATTGACCGCTTTTCTAAAGCCTGCAGACTCATTCCCCTACCTCAAGTTACCTACGTCATTCGAAACTGCTGAATTATTATGTAACCATGTGTTTCGATTCTATGGCCTGCCCGAGGACATTGTTTCTGATCGAGGACCCCAGTTTACCTCCCGTGTCTGGACTACCATGTTCAAGAGCTTAAATGTCAACATCAGTCTCACGTCAGGTTATCACCCCCAGTCGAATGGCCAGACTGAACGACTGAATCAAGAGATAGGAAGATTTCTGTGTTCATATTGTCATCAACA
>JAZGTK010013128.1:0-14507 GCA_036877625.1 Ambastaia sidthimunki | reverse complement strand
TCTTAGGATCATGCCTGTTTACTACATAAAATGTTTCAATGTTTTTAAATGTACATTAATTTAAAACTACTGATACATTTGATACATTTAGTATCAATCTGAATGTAAACCATTACAGTGTTGGTATTTGGTACCCCATGGTTCTTCAATAAATACCGTCATATATCTATATATATATATATTGTATCAATTTATCATAATCTTCTGAAACATGTATTTTGTTTGTTCTTAAGGTCTGAAGAATAAGTGGCACCTGGTGGTGGAGCGTCTCACGGTGCTCTTCCTGAAGTTCCTGGAGTACGTACAGAAACTGCAGCTCTTCATCTGGTGGCTGCTGGAGCTTCACATTATCAAGATCGTCTCATCCTATATCATCTGGGTCTCAGTCAAAGAGGTAAACCATAAAACTGGTTAATGGTATTTAAAATGCTTTCCAGCCTAGTCCAAGCTGGTTATTTCTAGTCATAACTGGTCTACATTGATGATCAGCTTGATTATCTGCTAATGGGTCTGATTTTGGCCTGGTAGACCATCTTGGTGAAGCCGTTAGAGCTGGAAGACCATCTTGGACCAGAAGTAAACTGCTACCACGTTCCAAAAAACATTGACTACCTTAGATAATATTAACTGATTTGCTATCATGGGTGGGCACAGAGTTTCTAATGACCTGAAGCTTTGGATTTCCCGAAGCAGACAGATGCTTTTTTTGTGAAGTTCTTCTGAATATATTTGATTCATGACATTTGATTCAAATATGTTGATGTCATATAAGATCACAATTTTGCCAACATATGAAGATCTGTTCCATCCTCAAACACATGTTCTTCCTTATTCCCAGGTTTCACTGTTTAATTATGTGTTCCTGGTGAGCTGGGCCTTCGCTCTACCTTTCAGTCAGTTCAGACCTCTGGCCTCCAGTGTGTGCACTGTCTGGACCTGTGTTATCATTGTCTGCAAAATGCTCTACCAACTTACCTCTATTAACCCATCCACGTACTCTAAAATTTGCACTATGGTGAGACACTTTAACAAATGTCTTACCACACACATCAATCCATGCTTCAATGGAAAAAAAACATATCTCTCCTTATCTCCTCCAGCCGGATAACTACACAGATGCTCAGAGGCTGGACATGTTCAAGTCTCTTCTATACAGTGGCCATGTGGACCCAGCTAACTGGGTGGGCCTCAGAAAGTTCTCTCCATTGTTGGAGAATCTTAGGGTAAGGTGCTTGTGCACACACTTGTCAATAAAGTGACACATATGCTCTTTATTTGAATTTCATTTGTCACTATGTGCGTTTTCTTTCACAGAATAACTTGTTGATGTTGGCCCTCTTAGCATTTGAAGTGACAATTTATCGTCACCAGGATTTTTATCGTATGAAGAATAACCTGACCCCTCCAGTCACAAGAACCATTTTCCACAATATTACACACCAGCATCTGGACGATGGCATCCTCAACTGTGCCAAATATTTTATCAACTACTTCTTCTACAAGTTCGGCCTTGAGGTAATACCATCAAATACTGTGCCACCACTTTTGCTTTTCGGGTGCTTTATTGCTGCCCACTGGGTTAAGTGCAGAGGTAACATTTTGGGTTTGGGTTACCATACCAGAGAAATACATCACTTTCACTAAAAGACCAGCATCATTGGTCACCAGTGTATGTTGTGGCTTGGATGCTGCTATAGGCCCTTCAAGGTTTCTTAACTTCTTAACAAGCAAAACTTTGTTGGTCAAACAGCTTCAATAGAAGACAATTACTAGCATTTTTTGGGGGAACTGTTTAGACTAGTCCCACTTGTACAATAGGTATGGTTTGATGTGCTATAACCCAGCTGATGTGCTTGGTAACACTTGGTAAACTTCAATATGGTGTTAAGGTAAAGGATGTTGAATTTTAATTCTTACATAGTGATACTATGAAATATACTTGTCATTATCCTATTTTGAAATCCATGTCTGCTTGTTCCTTTCCTCTTCAGACATGTTTTCTGTTAGCGGTGAATGTAATTGGCCAGCGGATGGATTTCTATGCCATGCTGCATGCATTTGGTCTGATTGCAGTGATGTATCAGCGTAGAAGAAAAGCCATTGCCCAGGTCTGGCCTAAGTACTGCTGCTTCTTAGCCTGCATGCTGGCCTTCCAATACCTGATGTGCATTGGCATCCCACCTGCAGCCTGTACAGGTAAGTCTCATTGGCCTTCAATTCGACCTACAATACAGTGTATAAAAACAGTGTTTATGTTTACAGTAATTAACCAAACAGCAATTCAGTGGTGTATTCCATCATAACTGCATCAAGGTCTATCAGTAGACGCACATGTGAAGTTATTGTTTTTCTTCTGTGGTTCAGACTATCCCTGGAGACACCCTTCCTCCAGCATGGATTCCAACGTCATCAAGTGGCTCTACTTCCCGGATTTCCACACCAAACCCAACCCTCTCTTTCTTCTCTGTAAGTACTGATGTTTTCAGGACTTACCCAGCATGTTGTCAAGCTCCAGCGAATAGTCCAATACATACTGTATACATAAGCAAAATAAAACAAGTGTTTCTATTTCTTTACCACCTATCGTTTAACTTTTCCAACATGTCCTCTTTTCTCCCTGAAGATGACTTTATGCTGCTGCTGTGCGCGTCACTACAGCGGCTTGTGTTTGAGGAGGAGAAGGTGACGGCTGTGCAGATGTTGGCAGGCAATAACGTGGAGATCTGTCAAGACCTGGATGCTGCCACCTTCAGCCAGCACAACCCCGTTCCTGATTTCATTCACTGCAGGTGAGGCCTTGACATTTGACCTTCCAAACTAGTAACTGGAGTTAGTCAGGTGGGAATGGGGCCTACTTTCAGGTTTCACATTTTTGACTGGCAGGAGTGCAATAGGTTCCTCCTGAAACCATTGTCTGTATAATTTTAGACATGTTTTGCTCTGTTGAAATACTTAACAAAATGACCTCTTTAAAAACAGAAATAACATCCTTTGTTTGTATTCTCTGTGCTTTCTCCCCAATGTCATTTAGAATAACTCAAGAATGTTCAAACAATTCCTAACCATATCTTCATCCTCTCTGTCTCTGATTGCTTGTTCTGTAATTCAATACGGCAGGGAAAAGAGGCCATCTATACAAATTCTCCTCCATCATAATTAAGCTGTTACCCTTTCAAACCTGCAATCTTAGGTTTGTGGCTCCAGGATCAGCTGAGCTTCTTCTGCTTATTATGATGAATTGACATTAAGAAAATAAATTCTGATTCTAGATCAGTGCAGCACTGTTTATCCCTAGACAGATCATTCATTAGCCATAGAAAAACCGTCAGACTCTGCATTTCTTCTGCAGCCTTTAGCCAGTTAAAACAATTAGTAATGATGATGATGATGATGAAGTGATTTAGAGATTTTCAGCTCTTAGTGATGCCTGTCTGCTACTCTGATCAGATGAAGTTTAGAGAGTACAGCATGTGTTGTCAATTTTCCACTTCTTTACACTTTACACTTGTTTTTGCAAGGATCATTGGTTTCTCATATTTAGAACTTCCACCAAATACAAATGACTGACTAACATGAAATGGGTCATTCTCAGGAAATGGTGCCATTTGTGGCAGAATAATTTAGGATTTATTCAGTATAATTCATCTTAACTTTTTTAACTCATCTTCATTTTTATTTCCTACCTCACTCTTAAAGTACTGGGCCTGTTATTGCCTTAGACACCTGTTTACAATATCTCTTTATAATAACTAATTCTGACCCTTAATAGATAACTGGTTAAATTCTGGTAGTATCTCTTTATGTATTCTTTTTTTAAATATTAATAATCCTAACATTGTTACTTTCAAAATAGTTTTGGGGTTGAATGTCTCAGGTCAGTGAAAAAAAATATGTAAATATTTAATAATATGTAAATGTGTAATATGTCTCAGCTGGCAAACATTTTCCTGTAAATATCTCTTTTATCAAACTATTATTTTAGAGGTTGAAAATGTCACAGCATAATGTTTTAATCAAAATATTCTATAGAAATGCAGTGATTAATGTGAACATGCAAACTGGCCAATATACTCAAATAAAACATTTCACATACAGTACAATACAATAACAATTTATTATTGTGAAAGATATTTTGTAACACACATGTAACAGAGTTAAAAATATCAATTAATGTGACTAGTGTACTTATTTGATCAGGAGACCCATATCAGCTTGCACACTATTTCTCGATAACAATCAACAAATATAAATACGCAGTTTAGAAAAGGCAACTTACTTTTCTATGTCATCTTTGCAGGTCGTATTTGGATATGTTGAAGGTGATCATGTTCAGCTATCTGTTCTGGTTTGTTCTGACCATCATCTTCATCACGGGCACCACACGCATCAGCATCTTCTGTATGGGCTACCTGGTCGCCTGTTTCTACTTTCTGCTTTTTGGGGGCGAACTGTTACTGAAGCCAATCAAAAGCATCCTTCACTACTGGGACTTCCTGATAGCGTACAACGTTTTTGTAATAACCATGAAAAACATTCTCTCAGTGAGTATATCATACTACTGCTCTATAATTTAAGGGTAATATAAATAATTACAGAAAATAACTCAAATTTACACTTTTGATGTATATTCAAAGGTGTTTCTTGTGTTGGTAAATTAGCCTAAAATATGACCTCAACACCCAAAGGCTGACAAAAGTTATTACGTGTGAGGCCCTGCAGTGTTTATAGTGCTCTGCATTTGTGTGGGTCTGAATTCAGAGGGTGTAAACTGAAATGAAGTGGAAGCAGGAACAGAATAATTACACACACATACACACACAAACACTGAACATCTATATACATATATACAGTATGTATTTATCAAGTACCTTTACCTGGACTGCTTCTCATAAACAAACAATTATATAATTATTTAAAGAAGTTACCTCAAAAATGTCAGCGATCCAAAAATTCTTTCCACTTTTTTTTTAATGTCATTGTATTTCTGTTGTCTTGGATCTCAGATAGCTGCCTGTGGATACATAAAAGCGTTGGTGGTCAATCACTGTTGGCTAATCCAGTTGTTTAGCCTGGCTTGCACTATAAAGGGATATGCAAAACGTAAGTTATGCTGTTATTTCCTCATTTGTTCAAAAAAGTTTTTATAAAACAGTCTGACAAACATATTTAAAGGTTAGTTATTCAAAAGAAATGCTAACCTCAATGTTAACAATGTTAAGATCACGTGCCCAGCAATGGCCACTGTCAGCAAATAAAAGATGACATGAGGCACCTTTAATGTTTTAATTCTGAAAGGTGACCAATGATGCCCCCTTACAATTAATATTACAATTATAACTAAAAACAGCTCCTGTAACAAATCTGTATATATTAACCACCTCGACGGAAGCTAATAAAACTCCTGTGTGTTTATAGCACATAAACGTACAACTATCTATTATTTAATGTCAATAAAATGTGATTAGTGTCTGAATGGTTGTAATCTCTCTCGCCCGTGTGCACACAGCGGAGCAGCAGGCCAATAAACAATGCGAGTTGCCGAGTGACGAGGCCGGTATAATCTGGGACAGCATCTGTTTTGCCTCCCTGCTGCTGCAGCGACGAGTCTTCATGAGCTACTACTTCCTGCACGTGGTGGCCGACATCCGTGCTTCACAGGTCCTCGCCTCCAGGTACACACACACATCCTCTGYGTAATTGGTGCTCAGGTTTCATTTTGGTTTGTGAGTGGATGAAGTCACTTAATGGAATATTCTGGGTTGTTTTCTGACACTTATTAACTTAATGTGTGCGGACAGCATCTGTGGCTGTCAATTACTGCAATTTTGACTCAGTTTGTGAAAAACAGCAAATGTTTACAGTTGTAATTTTATAATGGAAGTTTAGCATGCGAGCAGCTTAGAGGGTTTAAAAGCTCATGTTTGCAATTCAAATTTAAGTATTAAAATTCTTAATTTTTTGGAGCTATAAAGTCTTCTAAATTGTTTAGTTGCTACGTGAACAAATGTCTAGTTATGTGTTAACAATTATTCCAGTGGGTGGAGTTTGCTGCTGTATTTAAATGGCATACTACTATATGTCTCACATTTCTGCAATTTGCATTATGTAGGCAGTGTACAATACGCACATTTTCTCTATGCATTGATTACTTGGATGACTGGAATACTATTGAACACTGTATCCCACAATGCACTGCACTTGACTTTCCATTTGCAGTGTGATGAATGAACAGGAAGTAATATTAGTTGCTGAATTAAACACAACATAATGAGGTCATATGGCAACAGTAACATTTTGTTGTTTGAAATTTTTATTGTTACAGCTTCATATACTCTACTTATGTATATAAAATTAGTCAGCAATATGGTAATATTTCATTTCAAACAGTCACTTTTATATCCCTTCCCATACAAATCCCTTCCTGAAAGTAACTAGATTACTAGTAATTATTAGTAAATTCTAGTAAAAAGTGCTAATTTTTATGCTAACCACAGCATAAATTGGAGGATTGGTTATGTTCTCTCATTCTTGCTTATTAGCTGTGTTTTGGTTATGGGCTAATTTTGTACCAGACTGAAAGTTGCATTATATAAACATTTATTCACCAGCTTGCCTGTTAGGCTTCTGTTTTGGTTTTACAGTAAATGCATCTATGAAATATTCCAAAATATTCCTTTACATAAATTTCGTTATTTTAACCATATTGCAGTTTACAAAATATTGTGACCCGATAGCTTTCCGGAGGCAAGCATTTACGCTAACAGATCCTGACCTTGATTCAAAGCGGCAGGCTTTGTTTTACATCGCTGCCAAAGAGTTTGAAGTTAACTCGCTTCGACATGCCCATTTCACAAAACGTAACAATTTTATTATGGGAGAATCTCTGAATCTCGCATTAATCAAACTCTGGTTTGTTTGTTTCCTTTAACCGGTTCTCTCTCGCCCGTTCATCTGTCAGAGGAGCTGAGCTGTTCCAGGCAACAATTGTGAAGGCGGTTAAAGCCAGAATAGAGGAAGAGAAGAAATCCATGGACCTACTAAAGAGACAGTGAGTTCATCAAACACTCAATGAGGGCAGTGTGGGGCTAACAATGTTTCATTGTTCACTGCCAGCTGCTGTTTTCCCTTTTCATACAGCCATTTCATAAAGAGGCATGAATACAAAAAAAAATCCACACACTTTGACTGGTGCTTATTGCTTCCAGTTGGAATTGCCTCATTTTTGTGACTTAAAGGTTAAGTGTGTAATTTTATTGACGTTAAACGACTTTCATTCAAAGACAACTATCGGTAATCCATTCCAAGTCCGATTTTTCTAAATTGTCAATATACTGTGGCATAATCAAAGTATTGTTCTGTTTGTTCGAGAAGCCACAGCAACATTGGCTCAACCAATGGCACAAGTTTGAGATGAGACTTGTGTGTTCACTTGACCAATGGCTGATAGAAAACCTGTTTCCTAACAGTCATTATTAGTCATTACTTTTTCAGTTTCGTTTTTGGTGACACTAGTTGCTGAAAACTGTCTTTCCTATAAAGAGTTATACAGTGGGTATAGTGGTAATAGTGTGTTAATAAGGCACATGAGATAACAAAAAAGAATATCCCCTGTTTGTTTTCCTTGCTTCCTGCACACCCATACATGCCCCGACATGAAGATACACTTATAAAGTCTCTGTCACATTATCTACAATTAAACTGTAATTTAAGGAACAGTTATTACTCACATCAACCAAACAGGTGGTAAACAACAGATCTCCCTCTCTTTCTCTCTCTATCTTTCTCTGTCTCTCTCTCTTTCTCAGGATGGACCGCATAAAAAGCCGACAGCAGAAGTTCAAGAGAGGTAAAGAAAAGATGTTGTCTTTGGCTCAGGAAAGTGGTGAGAGCCATTCAGTGGGTAAAGAGGAGGAAGATGATGATGAAGGTATGTTGAGATGAAAGACGTAATTGTCAGACGTAAAAGTCGCTTGTTAATGTTATCTACGTATATCATAAGAACACAAATTGCATCATTTCATAAGCATGATCCACATATTCTAACATGCAGAATGCATATAATGTAAAAAATAATATAAATATAACATAGAAGTAATATAACAGCAGCTTATTGTCCTACACATATGCTTGAGAGTAGCTTTCAAACAAGCATTGATCCAGCAGTTTGTAAATTCCACACGTGCCTGCGCTTAACAGCTGTGTTAAATGCATTGCAATCAAATCTAAAACACATGAAACGCACATACCAGGCCTCAAAGTAAACGTCTGCTGTTTGAAATGATCTTAACATTTCTGCATTACAGGAGAGACGAGCAAAAAGAAGAGAAAAGGCAAAAGAAAGGAGTGGTGGAGGCCGTGGGTCGATCATGCCTCCAGTTAGTTTCATCTCTTGCTTTTGAATGTTCATTTCTCACCTGAAAGTAAAAATCCTCGGCTGAAAGTAAAAATAATGCTGATTGGATATTATTTGGATAAATATTATACCCATAGTAAAGGGAAAAAGTTGCTGTGATACATTAACTGTCATTCTAGACAGCAGTAAGATTAAATGTTTTTATTTATTTTTAGTTTAAGTCTTCTGAATAGTCTTCTGAAAGTCTATAAAAGGGATAAAATGTATAGCTTGAATTGTACTGTCACTTTGGATAAAAGTGTTTGCCAATGCATAAATGTAAAATGTAAATTTACATCATACCTCTTACTAAACCTCTTACTGTAGCCCAACAACTGTCACTTTGTGTTTATGTATAACAAGAATGTTGGTTGATACAAAAGTTAAAACATTAAAAACAAATTCAATCTCCTGTAAATGCTATTCTTTGTATAACAAAATACTAGTTAATTTTTAAAGGACATTGTGCTTGTGTATTATGTTGAGATGATGTGTATGTTTTAATGTAAGCAGTTAATCCTGATATGGTTTCTCTTTCAGTGGTCCGAAGTGGAAATTATTACTTGTTTGAGACAGACAGTGAGGAAGAGGAGGAAGAGGATGACAAAAAGGATGTGGAACTTCCCAAGAAATCAGCATTCCAGGTATATATTCCGGAAACGTTCATGCTGTACTGCATGTGCAACATTAACACCCCTTTTTTTAAGTTACATCTTATAGCATTTCGCTTAAGTGCATTGTTCCCAAACAAAAACCTGTTCAACCTCAAAGGCTCTGTGTTATGAAAGTGTTTCACTGTATTTTGTTTTGTTTGTTCCCTCAGCATTTAACAATGTTTCATTATTTGCCAGACCACTAACTGCTTCCTGTGTGGAAGTGCGGTAACATCAGACCCTCGTACGCTGACTAACCCCATCACTGCTCTGTCGTCTCTTATAGAGAGCTATCCGAAAGTTTGCCTCTGCTTTGCTGGCTTTACCAAAGTCTGTCATTAGACTGCCCAAAACTGTACTGCAGTATGTAATCAGGGCAGCCAAGGTACTTCACAATGCCTGATATATCTCCTCTCTGTCTTAATGTTTTAGACTTTGTCAGTCCTGTCCTCTTTGAGCATTGAAGACCATTGCGCTCCACTGCATTTACCTGCCCCCCCAGTTGCACAATACACATATAGCTCTGATTTAAAATCTATCCACGCAACTCATGCGCCCAGGAAACTGGAGAGCCGCTTGAGCCAAAATGGCCGTCTGTTAAGGAACAGTTGCACGTCAATCAACTTGCTCCTATGTAAACAGAGCCGATATGGTGCATGCATACAGAGGAGATGCAGTGTATTATGCAGTATCGCATTAGATGCATGTGAGAGTGCTGAATCTTTTCCCAGGAGGTTTTTCATGGGTTTGGTTGTGGCATTTAAACAAAGGCTGTGTTTTTCTCCTTTGTGAACAGTGTAATTATTCTTTTTTTGGCTGTGACCTAAACACAACGATCATTTTAAGAATTTCTGCATTTTGGAGTTAAACACACCCTGAGGGTGATTTCCTGTGTTGTGTATTGTGTTGGTGTCTTTGACTGATGGCGGTATCTGTAGAGAGTACTTGCTTCTACAAACATTCTATTTTGCCAGCTCAGTCGTAATCTGGCATTGGAACGTTTTGCAAGTTTATACCCAGCATGTGTGCAAGATTCTTTGTTTTTCATCTGAGGGGTAATTAAAGCTGGCACACACTCCAATTCCAAATGCCGTAGTGTAGCCAAGAATCAAAACAAATTAGATGCAGAACAAAAACACCAGAAAGCAGGTCAACATCGACTTCACTGCCCGTATGTTGGTCTGACGTAACTCTTTGCTTTTCAGTTTGTTTACCATGCCTGGATAACTGACTCTAAAACTGCCATGAAAGAGCGGAGTAAGGAGAGACGACGCTTCTGGCAAAGATACACAGAGGGTCGCATGACCAGGAAAGACAAGAAGGAAGGTATGCTCAATCCTTTCATTTCAAACAGACCAGAGGACTTTGTCCATAACTTATAGGAATTCGTTTCAACATTAGTGATGTTTGCATTTGCTTTGCCTTACACGTGCTTACAGCCCTGCACTCTATAGCACTCTATTTCCCAGAACACTAAGCTTAGGCCATTAATAGGCACTTTGTGCGTGAGAGCACGACTGCAGCCTGTAAATGGAGGCCTTGCAGCGTCCAGTCATGCACCTTTGCCAACTCCCTCCTGGTGGGCGGCTTCCAGGCCCCAGAGTTCTCGGGCCCGGGGATGAAGAAGGCCATGTTGCATTCGCCATGCTCAATTCATCCCATATGACGGCTGGACGGGTTTTTAAACATCTCGCCAGCCGGTGGACTCAGACCCAGCCCTAAGGCTGCCAGCTAAAGCCAATAAAACACTCAGTTAATATATTGAAAATACTATGTCCATCACAAGCATGCTCAAATGTTTAAAATATATCCCAATGAAAAAGGAATACGTTGGAGCAATGAGCCAAAGAGAAACTATGTAGCTGACACTAAACAGAAGGGAAATTCTTTGGTAGCTGAGCAAAGTTAAAAAAATGTGAATTTGTTTTTTTCTGTTACATTGTACCAAGCTCATTACTGTATTCAAGAAGTATGGCATCCAAAACTTCGTTGTATACAAATAGTATTAAGTTTTTTTATAGGAAATTAACTTTGTATTTTTTTATACACTATTTTCATGTTCAAGCAACAAAAATTATGTTAGCATGACTTTTTAGATTTGGTGCCATGATAAATTTTTTTTTGGGGTGGAGGGACTGGGGGGGTCTCCAATCAAAGAATGTCATGGTAATGACACTCTTTTTAAACGTACCATAATACCATTGTATTTTTAGAAGAACCTTGCTGTACCAAAAAGCAATATGTAGGAAAATTGTAATAATTATTACTTTGTCAACAAACTATTACTATTTTCCTTATTTAAATTGTAGTGCACATGACCATTGAGGAAGGAGACCAGGATGAAGGTGTTATGGAAGAGGAAATGTCTGATGGTCCAGGTAAGACCACAATTTACTGATATTTAAACATGTTTTGACCCCACAATGAAGGAATGGCTGAAGCTTTGCTGCTCTCTCTGTTCCAGATAACATCCTGAAGCGTGTGTTTAACATAGTGAAGTTCTCCTGGGTGCTCTTCCTAGCCCTGCTGGACAGTTTCACCGCCTGGCTGAATTCTATCTGCCAGGAGCACATTGATATCTCCACTGTCCTGCGCATTGAACGCTGCATGCTCACTCATGAGGTCAAGAAGGTAGTGATGTCACGATCAATCCCATAAAGCTTTGCAGTACTAAAAATACCAAAATGAAAAGTAACATTTGTTAGATGTTTTTAAAAGTCTCAGATTTTTGGTCTCCGCTGTACATATTTGGGAAAGTTATAAAAGTTATAAATGTATGAAATGTTTTACGCTCATAACTTGATATATAACTTTGCAAAAATGCATGCAAAACCAGTAATAACATTGCTGCTACAAGTAAACCACAAATAAATGTGCACCATGCACAGAACGTACAGAACCCTAAACCTTGAGGTTTATAACATGCCATTTCTCACCAGGGTAACATTCCATCTCGGGAGAGCATCCATATGTACTACCAGAGACAGATGTGCCGGCCTGCATCCACTGAATCCAGTCTGGATAGGACTGAAGAGGTGTACACAGACTTCAGCCCTCAGCAGAGCCAGCCTCAGCAAGGTTACACAATGGAAGGTGTAGAGTCTGATCTCTCCACAGACAATCTGTCCAGGTAAAACAACACTTCAAAAAAGAAACCTTATTTTAGTCTTATTTAAAGAAGAATGTAGCTCAGATCAGCGTGCCTTACAAGTACTGCTTTGATTTGACTTGGTAACTTGTCACTCCTTTATTTTATTAGATTAGGTTTTAGATTATAAGTATGTTTTAGATTATGTTTCAGAGTATGTTTTAGATTATGCATCGTATTAAATTACATTATGTAGATGTAAATGCCAGCTAATTTTTTTTACCTTATTCAACAAAAGCAAACAGTTGTAACTGTAGCTTAAGTGTTTAGGTAATATTTTTTAAGCCACTGACTTCTTGTAAAATTAAGGTTTTTTTATTATTTGAAAACTGAAAATTTAACAACTATATGTATTCAAGATCCATCTGTATGTAATTCAATAATATTTGAAAATATTTCTTTTAGTGTTATGATTTTTAAATAAGAAATTAAGTTTCAGCATTTTTATGTCTCCAGACAGATGCTCTATGTGTACTGACAGACTAATGCAGAAAGTCTGCTCATTGTTGATTTACCTTGAAGGAAACTATTCAGATGTTTCATTAAATAGGAAGGAAAAAGTCTTCCAATGAAAGCTGTGTGTAGAAATGAAACATCAAGTGGGGCATCATTTGAAGTGTCTAAATGTCAGGTTAAGCTCAGAGTATTATGAAGAAGATTCTCAAAACAATGTTGGTTTGCTCAAGAACAAGTCAAGACTAGATATACCATTACAAAACACACACACAAATATACATTTCTCAGTTTTTTTCTTTGATTTAAACAGTTTAAAAATTGTGAAATTGAAATTAGACACTGGTCTGATATATAATGAACAACGTATGAATTAGGTAATGTTTACTACTGTTACACCTTGTGTAGGGCACAGAGTCCTAACAAGATATTTGCAAAGGGTCTAGTGTGCCAGATTTCAACAACAGCCTCCTGTCTCAGAGGTTTCACTGTAGCTGTAGACATGCTATTCCCTGTTTCCTTCACCACGATACTCAAGTATCACTGCTCATACAGTCTCCTACAAATGTACAAAATACTACAGATATTGGCCAGCTTATGTTATACAAAGCTATAGGTAACTTTAACTTTATGAAAGTCAATTTAAAGGAAGGTTCCAGGTTTAGTATAAATTCTATAAATCCCACGGTTTCTTATATAAAGTAAAATGCAACATGTTGCGATATTAAACTAAACTAACTATATTCAGGATTTTTCCAATGATTCTTTCAGGAAAGTTACCCTATAGATGTTCATCAGTTTGTAAAAACAAGTCAACTTTTTGTGGTAATTAACAATTTCCCTAAGATGTCTGTAGAGCATCTGGAACCTTGTACTGATACCGGAACACTCTTTAAAAATTGCCTTTAATTTCCACTTCAAGTTTATTCATTTTTGAATACTGATTGTGTATATAGATATCGATGTATCTGTGTTTTGTGCAGTACATACACAGAGTCCACTTTGCTGTATGAGTCTACGCTTGACCAGACTGCAGAACCAGTGGACTGCGTTCTCAAGACCAGCCAGAGAGCTCGACCCAAACTCTGTAGACTACCAAGTGTAGATCTACAATCTTCTTCTGCAGACAGTGCGGCTAGTGCAACTTCTTCAAGGTATTTATCCCCCCCCTCTGTTTTAAAATGGTTTCTGCTACATCTAAGGAGAGTGTGTTTTGTGTAATTATAGCTTGCAGGGTTTTAGTCATTAAGACTTATGAGGCAGGTGAATCTATTATGCTTGTAAGCTTATCTGTCTAGGATGTTAAAACGCATTTGTTCGCACATCTGTGGGTGGTTACTGTAGCCCTGTGGTGACAGACAGACTGTCTTTCCAAAGCCTTCTGCTCTGTGCAAATTACACACAACCAAAGCACATTCAACAGCCCTTACTGGATTACAAAAAAAACTGTTTTTGTCTTAACTCTAAAACACAACAGCATAACATACATAATATTTGATGAATAAGTCATTGGTTTATTTATTAATGTTATAAATGCTTGATAAGACAAACAGCATTATTAGTATGGATCATTCTTATTAAAGTTTAGATTTATTCTAGATTTTAATATTTAGGCTCATAAATGATCCTGTACTTTTTGTACTACAGATATGAATCATGTGTTTGGAGATCAGACTTAGCAATCAGATTTAAGATTTTTTCCTGATGGGAGAAAAATGCCATAGACTTACATAGTAGGAGGGACCCAGATAGGTAGATAGGTATGAGAATATTAAAGAGTCTGATCATATACAATTTGACCATATGTCAGATTTCTGCATAGTATATTTACTATGTGCAACATTTGTTATTGCATATACCC
>JAZGTK010013127.1:0-14507 GCA_036877625.1 Ambastaia sidthimunki | reverse complement strand
GTAAAAGAAAATATATCCATAACATTAGGTGAAAAGGCAAAGAAAGGGAAATTATCACGTTTTGCGTGATGACGCCAGAGGTCTAAATATGACGCGGGTTGCTATGAGCTAGCTACTAGCTATTTTGCTTCCCTTCCACCGACACTACGCAGAGACGAAAAGTTGGTAAGTTTGTGGAAAAAACCAACAACAAAAGAACCAAGTTTGAGATAAACATTAAGCCTTTCGAGTGAGGATTAATTTGCCTGACGTTTGGTGAAGTAACCACAGTAGAATAAACGGTAAGGCTGAGTAAATCTGTTGGCTAAATTCCGTCTCAAACCCAGTTGCTAGCAGGTTAGCATGTTTAACCTTATGAATTTGAAAGTAGGAAGTCTGCGTCTCATGTGAGTGACATATACCATACAGTTGTTTAAAACTAAAATGATGTTTACGTTGACTTATTTCGTAACGGCCCTTGAAGCATTTTATAATCGTGTTTGAAACGCCAACTTTGAGCACATGATGGCTACCTTTGCTATTTGACTAGCTGCGTTGGTTTGCAGTTGTCTGTGCAGACTGGTTCTCTCAGGTTTGATCCGCCACGAGCCAAGACATTTTTCTGTGATAAGTTGTCATCTTTTTAAATACATACCTTTTGCAAAGCTGTAATATCTCATTCACACAGGCCGTGAATCTGTGTCAAATTTCTGGCGCGCAGTGTTGCTAATGTTGTCAGATTTGAAGTAAAATGTTGTCAGATTTGGGAGTGAATTTGAATAAATAGTATAGTCAATAGATCAAGTAACACAAGGACAGATGGTATGAAAATAAGGTCATAAGTAAAAATTTAAAGGTGGTCTGTCCGTCTGTATGTAAACGTGTTTTCTTTAAAATGTTCTTTAATTTTCTTGATATTGAATTATCAATCATGAATTATCTCAAAAGGATATTTACTATAGACGTTATAATACACTTTAATAAACAGTGAATGAACTTGTTTCTTATACAGACATATGCAGGCACTATAGCAGTGCAAGATGTTCAACAAATCTTTTGGTGCTCCCTTTGGGGGAGGGACAGGAGGATTTGGGACTTCATCAACGTTTGGGCAGCAAAGTAA
Source organism: Ambastaia sidthimunki (assembly GCA_036877625.1). Classification (NCBI taxonomy): domain Eukaryota; kingdom Metazoa; phylum Chordata; class Actinopteri; order Cypriniformes; family Botiidae; genus Ambastaia; species Ambastaia sidthimunki. Next base: position 13,405 of record JAZGTK010013127.1, on the reverse strand, counting down.
GTTAAATGTGTATAATTGGGTAATTTAAAGAAATGAGACGATCAAATACATCACAGAGACAACATGAAAATGTTGTGCTAACTTTTGTCATCAGGTACTGGCTTTGGAGCAACAGGGGGCTTTGGTTCATCAGCATTTGGGACAGCAAACAACACAGGAGGATTGTTTGGGACCACACAGAACAAGCCTGGTTTGTTTTTTTTAATGCAGAATACTGCTCAGAGCCGCCTTTGAAAGTCTTTCACCTTGTTGTATCTGAGAACCGCTAATGCTGTGTCACTGACATGCTAGCACAGTAAACAAAGTCATACATCATGACTGATCATGAGAAAGTAATTTGTCTGCTAAATGTTTTGATGTCTGTCCTCAAGGTGGCCTATTTGGTTCAAGCACTTTCAGTCAGCCCGTCACATCGTCCACCAGTAGTGGATTTGGGTTTGGCGCCACCAGTGGCGCATCAAACAGCCTTTTTGGAAGCACCAATACTGGAGGCGGAGGCCTGTTTTCCCAGCAGAATAATGCCTTTAGTGCCAACAAACCTGCTGCTTTTGGCAGTAAGTTTCCTGCACTTTGTTAGTGTAGTCATAAAGTGTTACATTTTTTAAAGTGGTGTCTTGAATTAAAATGGATCTAAATAACAATCAATTGCTTTACAGCTTTTGGTACCAGTACCAGCAGTGGTGGATTATTCGGGACAACCAACACAACATCCAACCCTTTCGGTGGAACCTCAGGTTCTTTGTTTGGGTCATCAGGTTTCACCACGGCACCACCAGGCACAACAATCAAATTCAATGTTGGTTTAAACATTATTTCTTTTTATGTGTTTTCATGAATGGTATTTATTGTTCTGAGTTATGTGAGGTTATTTATCCAGAACCTTGTATGTTTTGTAACAGCCACCATCTGGGAATGACACAATGGTTAAAGCAGGTGTGACAACCAGTATCAACACCAAACACCAGTGCATCACCGCCATGAAGGAATATGAGAACAAATCCTTAGAGGTAGGAAAGATTCTCTCTGTTAGTACTAAACCCTTTTTTATAGCAACATTGTCAAAAACGCAGTACATGCACTGTATACTGTTAGTTGCTTTGATAAGAAACTGTCTGCTAATTTAAATATATTAAGCCATTAAAATGCTCAGTAGAACTATAACAATATTTTTTTTTCTTGCAATAAGGAATTGAGGTTTGAGGATTACCAGGCAGGAAGGAAAGGGCCCTCCAACCCCATGGCAGCTGGTACAGGTGGTCTGTTTGGAGCTGCAGCCACAGCTACACCCAGCACTGGTACCGGACTCTTTGGCTCCTCGGCTGCAAACACTGGCTTCAGTTTCGGCCAGAATAAGACTTCGTTCGGCACCAGTAAGTTCTTTGAACTGCAAAGTGGAACTTTAATTGGATATATGTAACTGAAGTTAAACATCTTAAACTGTTTGTGGTAACTCTGTGCACTACAGGTACAGGAGGCTTTGGCACAACCTCAGGAAGTTTGTTTTGCCAGCCACAGTCACAACCACAGCAGGGTTCTAGTCTCTTCAAACCATTCGGCTCCACCACCACCACCCAAAACACTGGTTTCTCCTTTGGTAACACCAATACTATGGGTCAACCCAACACCAGCAGTATGGTGAGTACCAGCAAGTGTTGTTTTGACTGATTGTACTTGTCAGGCTAAACAGTTATTTGTTTAATTCAATATCTTATATCTGTTTAGGGTCTGTTTGGAAATACTGCTCCCTCACAGGCTGGAGGACTGTTTGGAAACACTAACACTAGTACTGCTGCAGGTTTTGGCACCGGCACTGGACTCTTTGGGCAACCTAATGCTGGATTTGGGAATGTGGGTACACAGGTAATTACATTTTTTTTTATTTACTTATTTACATTTATGTACTTATTTTGTCCAGTTTAACATGTTTTATCTGAGTGCATCTTTTGATTCGACTGCTATCCTCTTTAATTTTACAGAGTCTTTTTGGTAATAAGCCGGCTGGATTTGGTACCACCACCACTAGTGCACCCTCCTTTGGCACAGGCACTGGTCTGTTTGGAAATAAGCCTACGCTCACTCTAGGAACTAACACAAACACCTCAACGTTTGGTGAGTCTTTTTTTCCAGTATATCCTGAAATCAATCAGCGTTGTGGTGGCAAAGGTGACGGGCAACACTGATGTGACTTGGAAATTCCAATGTTGTTTTTAAACCCTAAATAAAGCCTTGTAAATGTTATTCTTGGTGTCTTTTAAGGATTTGGTGGAGCTGCTACAGGTGGGACTCTTTTTGGTAATAAAACTGCTGCAACAGGCCTAGGAACAGGATTGGGAACTGGCTTTGTAGGGGGTATGTGTTAGGATGAGCCTTTAACTTTTTTGTTTGTAATTGTTTGTTGCAGTTTTGCTTCTTACAGTAACAAACACACAACATATATTTTAATCCTAACAACTTTAGGAACTGGGCAGACATCATTGTTTGGAAACAATCAAAACAAGCTAGGCACCACCCTGGGGTCAGTGGGTACGTTCGGGACTGGAGGTTTCAACACTGGAGCCAGCACTCTGAATTTCGGTCCCCAACAGCCTGTGGGTCAGTACAGATACTTCATTCCATAAATTGGTTTGGTTAAGTTGACGCATTGTTGTGAGGAGGTTTTGCGTAATATTGGTATCCTGTGTGTTTTGGTCTCAGCTCTGACTGACCCTGGTGCATCAGCTGCTCAGCAAGCTGTTCTCCAGCAGCAGATCAGTGCATTGGCCTACTCGCCTTTTGGAGACTCGCCTCTTTTCAGAAATCCACTATCTGACCCTAAAAAGAAGGAAGAGGTTTGTTCATATGTGTCAGCTGTTGTTGTTGAGGTTGGTGCTGGGTGTGTTGCTAACTCAACTTGTCCTCACCTCATTAGCGACTGAAGCCCACAAATCCAGCTGCTCAGAAAGCCCTGACAACTCCCACTCAGTACAAACTGACCCCTCGCCCTGCCACACGTGTACGTCCAAAAGCTCTGTCCTCCTCGGGCTCCTCCAAATCCCAGCTCTTTGATGGACTTGATGATGATGAACCTTCTCACACAAATGGAGCCTTCATGCCTAGGTAAGAACTGGTTTTCATATCTCCTCCTACACTTGTTGCAAATAAGCTAAAGATAAGACTCCATTCTAGTGCACTTACTTATTGTTCCTGTCTGGTTGATGTGTGTTAGGAAGAGCATAAAGAAGCTTGTGTTGAAGAACCTCAATAACAGCAGTCTGTATAACAACTCGATGAACAGAGAAGCTGATGATCTGGCCTCCCCTTCGGAGTACCCACAAAATGGACTCAGGTTAGTGTGGAGTTACAATATTTCATAGGTGTAATTTTGACTGTGTGGGCTGCTATACTGAAATGTGTGGAATACCTGCAATCCCACAATGAATTTCCAGCCCTAATGTATAATGTTTACAAAAATACAGCTCTTTTGTTAAGTGTACTAATTTAAATGTCAAGGAAGAAAACCTAGTTTCGTGGCATAAGGTAAAGTGAGGTCAACTTCAGCAATGTGTCAGGGTTGAGTTGGGGCAGCAGGGGGCGTGGTATGAGTGGTGTATCGCCGTTAGTTGGTTCAGTTTTGAAAATCGTTATACACCTAATAAGTAAGTAAATTAATAATTAAACCACCCTCCACCCTCGATAATATGGTCTATCAGCAATTTCACATGCTGTTGATAAGACAATCTGACTTGGAAGATCACCCAAAACTAGTGGATGGACTGATGCAGTCAGAAATTCTAAGTTTTCTTTTTTGTCACTCTTTAGTTTGAGTATGGATGAAAGCGATGGCAGAGATATGACATCAGAGAGAAGTGGGGAAGATGATCTGGAGGTCTCCAAGTTTTACACCAACCCAATCACCAAACCCATTCCACACAACCAGCCAAGCCTGTCACTGCAAGACACAATCACTGAGTTCAACATGCGTGGAACTGCTAGACATCACAATGGCCTGGAGGCCAGCAGTGAGGAGATCTCTTTGGCAGAGGATTCCATTCAGGAGGAGAGAGATGAGGAGCTGGAGGCTCAGAAACCACCTCACCCAGCTGGTACGTTTGCCAAAAAAGTCATTTACTTTTACTTTCTTTACTTTTATTTACTTGGCAGATGTTTTTTTCCGAAACGACTTACAGTAAATTCAAGGTATACTTTTTTATCAGTACTTGTGTTCCCTGGGATTGAACCCACAACCTTTGCGCTGCTAACGCAATGCTCTACCAGTTGAAGTACAGGAACACCAAGTCATAACATAGCCATAAAAATACGACAGAAACAAAGTAGTCTAGTGGCACAGCTTGTCTCGCATCAAGGAATAAGGGCCAAAATAAATGTTATGAACATTAATTACATAAAATATGATTTACTTATTTCCTTATCTTATGTATGGAAACTTGTAGACCATCTTATATGCCTATATCCACAGCACAGTCACACATAATTACTTTCATTATTTACATCCTGTTACAGGACAGCAGCTAATTCCACAAATGTGCTTACTCTACACTTTTCTGTTCTTTCTAAGGTATAGTTCTTTACCGTGTGGGCTACTATACTATCCCCTCCATGGAAGAGCTTGGAAAGATGTTGAATGAGAATGGTGAATGTATTGTGGAGAACCTCACTATTGGCAGGAAAGGTAAAATTACAGTAGAGAGATTCTGGGATTCCCAATGGCACGTTAATAAATAATGACATAAGTCACTATATTTGATCTTTTTTTGCAGGTTACGGGTCGGTTTTCTTCCCTGGTGAGGTTAACCTGACCAACATGAACCTGGATGAGATTGTACATTTCAGACGTAAGGAGATAATAGTCTACCCTGATGACAAAGACAAGCCTCCTGTTGGAGAAGGTCTCAACAGGTAACAAGGATGGATCAGATTTTGTTCCTTAACTGCTTTAAAACAGCATTTACCTTGTTGGCTCGACTTATGTTAAATGTAACACGCAGACGAGCAGAGGTGACTCTTGATGGCGTGTGGCCCAATGACAAGACTACACGCTGTCAGATCAAGAGCCCCGAGAGGCTGGGTGAGATGAACTATGAGGGACGTTTGGAGGCTGCCTCGCGCAAACAAGGTGCTCGTTTTTTGGAGTATCGGACTGAAACTGGTTCCTGGGTATTTGAGGTACGAGTCCCAGATATTTTTTTTTTAATATATTGGTAATTGCTTTTAATCTACATCTTTATTTAAAAATGATACATAATATTTTTCTCCATTGTAGGTGGCCCATTTCTCAAAATATGGCCTCCAGGAATCTGATGAAGAGGAGGAAGTTCCTCCATCCAAGGTTGATCTTAAGAAGCTGAAGACGGGCATTCCACCTGGGGTTCAGCAGCTTTCACTGACCCAGCAGCAGGTGCCACCACAGGCTCAGGTAGACTGAGGAACACACTGGGTCTGACACTGTTGTCCGAAGGCCACTAATTTTTATCCATTTTTAGCCACAATATAGACCCATACTGGCAGTGGGAGAAGGCAAAGAGTTTCGTTTCAGAGTTGCAGTGGTTGCAATGCTTTTCTGATGAGACTCTTAAAGCCTGCAAGTTACTGCTTTGCTGTGCATGCATTTTAAATATCAAGAGGTGATTTTATGAAGAGATCTGAGGTGTTTGGTTACCTTTTATCAGTGATTATATATTTATATGCTCTGAGTGATCAACAGCTTGAGTTTGAAATGTAATATCATAGTATTAAATCAGTTTCTTTAATAAAAGTATTTTATTGTTAGACAGAATGACAATACAAGATTTATTCTGAGTGTGTTCTGAGTGAAATAAGACTCAGCCAAGCATAAGTTTAATCATGCTTGGATTATTTTATCTTTACGTTTAAATATATTTGTACATCAAAAGATTTGACACAGAAAAATGTACTTTATATTTCTTTTAATCGGGTAATTTAAGATGTGTGATTGTAGTGATAAAGGTGTGTATGATAAGATGTTCAAATATGAACAAATGAATTTTTGGGGATTCAGAATGTCTTGGCTTGATATGTAATAGTGACAATGTTTGACTGTGTGTGAATTTGCTCTTATGTCAGAAATAAAAGTACAATAAAGATACAATGTTTGTGTTAGTTGGGTTTAAGTGTACACGTTCTGAATATGCAAGTGAAAAAAAAACTTCAAGGCCTCTCAAATTCTTTTAACAACATTTGTCAAAGTTAGGGTTAGAAAACCTGTTTTTTGAAAGACATCATTTATTCATGCATGTGGCAAAATCTTTGCATCAGTTTAGGATTATAAATGAACATTATACATTTTAAAAGAATTGTGTGTAACGGTTCAAAACTCTGTACTTGGATCAAGAGGGAAGACCTGACTTGATCTCCGTGTATGTGTGTTCAGAGTACTGCAGTTCTTGAGCTCCTCAGCCGTGTGTCGGAGTTAGACAGCGACATGGCCGACATAACTCAAGAACCCCCCACAGACAGTATTTTTAGTGAGGAGGATGGAGAGAGAACTTCATTGGAGGAGAGCAAGCTTAGAGCTGAGACTCCTGCTGAGCAGGAGCCTCTTTCTGCTTCTAGCCAAATGGCTTCTGCAATGGGCATTAACCCTCACACCTTACAGGTAGTGTACCAATAAATAGTCTTTATTGCCAAACATCATTTGCATTAAGCCAATACTCCATGTTCTGTCACTTTATTAATGTTAATTTGTGTTACCCACAGATTATGAAGGCCTCTCTGTTTGCAGAGGATGATGAGTGTGACTTGTTTCAAGAACGTGGCTCTTCAAAGCACATACAGGATGTGGCCTCCCCCAGAATCTTGCTTTCTGGAGGTGGTCGACCATCAAGTACGGCAGTCTAATTCCTGCAGTTCATTTTGTCAGGAGTTTATATCTTTTAGGAAGAATATTTAACTGCAGTTTATTTAACTTTTTATGTCTAATAACTAATAATTACTTTGCCCTCACAGTTGGAGGCCTGTTACAGACCAGGTTCACCTCAGGAGGTGGGCTTTTTCCCCATTTTCCGGAGGCTCCTTTCGGTGGAATACCTCAGACACAAGTCACTCGCCTCGGTAGCAAGTCACTCGCTTCAGAGGCTCCATGGCCATCATTGGCCCCCTCCTTCCTTTTGCCCGCCCCTCCTCCAGAACCCACTCTACGGACAGTGGGGGCACGCAGACTAGGAGGGCCTGTACCTCTGAAGAGCTCTATAACACTGGGGAAAGAACGTCTTCTAATGGATACTTCTTTGTTCAGAGGACGTTCTTTTAGAGTGGGTTGGGGGCCCAACTGGACGCTGGTGCACTGTGGAGATCAACTAAGTGTTACAGAAGCAATGAAGGAGCAGGCAGTAGAAAGCTTGGGATTTGGCTTTTTGCCCAAACCGACCAAGACCAAACCGTAAGTTTGGCTTTTTGTTTATGTGAGTAAACAGATTTTTTTAAACATGCTTTTGGTCAGCAAGTACAATAAATGTGGTGAAATCTTTTTTCCAACATCAAACCCTACCAGGATCACTGAAAGTCCATTTAAAGTGCGTGTGGAGCAGGTGGATGGTCTTGAGCCCAAGGTATCGGCAGAGAATCTATCACTGTACCACAGACCGTTGGAGATTGGATTGAAGCATAGTGTAATCAATACTGAGGACCCTTGTCCCTTCATCCAACCCACGAGCGGTGTGGATGCTCTGCACGAGTATGCAGAGTGGATTGTGAAGGTCAACAAAGATACAGGAGCAGGAGATGGTATACAGTGCTTTTAGTTCTGTTTATGTTATTATATGACTTAGTATCTCAGTGTCCGTTAGAATATGAGTGAGGTTTAAGTTAAAGATTGAGTTTTTTTTATTGTTAGCAGAAACGTCACAAATGTATTTGACAGTGTCCTCATTGCAAGCACTTTTTACACAATTTACAAATTTCTCTTTATCTCTCCCGTTAGCTGGCTTGGCCCATTGGCAGCAAGTCTGGACTTTGTGTGCTGCACTGTGGGGTCGTCTTGGTGACCAGGAGTCTGAGCAGTATTCAGACTATCAGCGGCAGCTCGAGCGACGGCGAAGCTTCTCGCATTGGCTCTCTGAGTGTGCGGCCAATCACATTGAGGAGGAGGTGGGCGTGGCCCTGCAGCGCAACCACGTGGAGGCCATATTCAGTTACCTAACCGGCCACTGCATAAGCAAGGCCTGCAAACTGGCTCAGAAGAGTGGTGAGCGTGCACGTTTTGTTGTTAAGCCATTTTGTGTTACTTACAGTGCTGTAATGTTGTATGCTTGTAGTATGCAGTATACGTGCTGTACAGCAGCATTGAATTTGGTTCTAACAGGTCGTGCATGTGTGTAGGAGACCATCGTCTTTCTCTGATGCTGTCTCAGGCTGTGGGCTCTCAGTACACCAGAGATCTTTTAGCTCTGCAGCTCAGTGACTGGAACAGGATGCAGACTGACTCCTTCATAGAAGAAGAAAGGCTGCGAATCTTCGCTCTGCTTGCAGGCAAACCAGTAAGTATATAAATTGCCACAAAATTATGCGGTAGTGGACTTTTTTCTAAACCATGTTTTTGTGATTAAGGTGTGGCAGTCGACAGAGTGCTGTATAAACGTCTGTTCTGAGCTCGACTGGAAACGCTGTGTTGCTGTGCATCTTTGGTACATACTGCCTCCCACTGCTTCTGTAGCTGATGCTCTTGCCAAATATGAATCAGCCTTTCAGGTATCTCACATTAAACTGCTGTTGTTTTTGCAAGATGTTTTAGTTGCTAAGTAGGTTTCTTCGCTTACTTTGGCTACCTGTAACACCTCAAACAATTCTTGGCTTTTATTCGCCATTGTAAAAGTTAAAAATAAAATGTGTCATTAAAAGGGGTCATTAAAATGTCATTTATCTTTTTTTAAACAAAAGTTTGATTATAAACGCACTGCAACATACAGAATTCCAAACTTTCTTTCCAGTCCAAGAAAACCTGATGAGATGGTCTTTAATATGTGTTTGTTGCAGGGTTCAGAGGAAGGGAAAAGGTATGCTTGCCTTCCTTTACCTCCTTATATAGATGAAATGGAACTGTTGGATTTGGATGAAGAGATGGAGGACACAGAATCCAGAAGGTCACGCTATGACATCTGCTTTCACCTGCTTAAGCTTTACAGTGACAGGTTGGTAACCTCCTCTTTGATTCTTGGTCTTTCGATAAAGATTATGGTCTCTGCTCACCCCCCAGCATTCATTCAGCTATGTACAAAAATAAGCTTATTTTGGTGTTGTTCTCTGTGCTGTTTTCCTTATCAGGCACTACAGCCTACAACAGCTACTTGATCCCAGCACAGTATCTGCTGATCGTCTGGACTATCGGCTGAGCTGGCACCTGTGGAACGTGTTGCAGGCTCTTAACTACAACCATCTCTCCATCTCATGCCAGGGCTTGATGCACACAAGCTATGCGGCCCAACTGGAGAGCATGGGACTCTGGGAGATGGCTATATTTGTGCTGCTTCACATACCTGACTCTGGGTTAGTGTCTGCTCCATTCTCTTTACATGTTTAGTTCATGATAAGGTATCTGCCATTGTAGAACATGGCTGTGCACGTCAGGTGATTTGTTGTATATATGACTTTGTGCACAGATGTAGAGAAAAGGCCGTGCGGGAGATGCTGAACTTACATTGTTCCCTGGGAGAAACAGAAGAGTCAATGGAAAAGGAGCAGTTTCTCACAGAGAAGTTGAGGATCCCCATACAGTGGATCCATCAGGCCAAGGCCATCCGTGCCTGCAGAGAGGGAGACAAACACAGAGAAGCCAAACACCTCTACAATGCCGGCCACTGGAATCACTGCCATCGTCTGGTCATCCAGCACTTGGCATCAGGTTGGTACTCATAGCAGTACAATCTCTCCCATTCATATGTACGAAGGGCCAATCTCTGCTGTAATGTCTGTAATGGCCATACGCAGACATCTTTTAATGCATCCCAGACATTAACGCTCTGCTCCTGTGTGTTTTCCTAGACTGCATCATTAATGATAATCACGAGTACCTCCTGGAGTTCCTGGAAGGGTTGGCGGTACCAGAGCGCAGCGTTCAGATTCAAGGCTGGGACACGGCTGGACGGGTCTACCTTGACTACATCCGTGTCATCCAGTCACTGAAGGACATCCAGCAGGTATGAAACTATTGTAGCTCTGCTAGAATAGAGTATTAGAAATGATTACCATGATATCATGTTTTGTGCATACAGACCGAAAGCCCTGGATATGAGCTGGAGCGATTACATACAGAGGTGACGTCTCTGTGTGGTAGGATAGAGCTGCTCCCTTGCTTTAAAGCTAAAGACCGTCTTGCCCAATCAGGTCAGAAAATTGTTGGATATTATGGAAACCCTAAACTTTAACTTCATATTGCTGAATTGATCTTTTCAGTTATTTAGCAATTGTAACCCTGTATCCTTTCTTGCCTTGCTTTACAGAGATAGCTAAATGTGTGGCTAACATCCTCCGGGTGGTCTTAAGTCTCCAGCATAGTGTTGAGGGCACCCCAGATCCTCGACACATCCCGCTTTGCAAGCTGGCCCCACAAATTGGCCGTCTACCCATGCCTGAGGACTATGCTTTAAAAGAACTCCGCAGTCTTACTCAATCCTACCTGCAGAAGTATGTTGTCAGTCACTGAATATCAGGACGTAGAAATGAGTTTCGTAATCTATTCTGCAGAAATATTGAGTCTTGAGTGGTTTGACCTGCAGCACTCGCGATTTATGGCTGTTTCAGGCCATGGTTTAACTTTTTCATATTTAGGCACAATACTTGTGAATAAAGCATTCCCATTTTGTGTTTGTGTAGAAGCTGTTTTCTTTCAATTCCTGTTTTGTAGTCATAGACATAATTTATGTGAGGGTATCTTTAAAAAACTCAATTTTAAAATGCCATATACAAGAACTTCAGTCTACTGAGTCAAAGTTACATTGCTGTGAAGTGCCATCTGGTTCTTTCAAAGTTCAAATGTGACATTGTGTAATTGTTTAGTGGTGTGTACATTGCCCCATAACATTTCATACTGACTATAAAAATGGGTTTGAATGTTGTTCTTTTGGCTGGTCTTTTCAATTGTAGTATTTTTATTCGTATTACTGTGTGTACAAATGTATTTTTATTGTTCCCATGGACTGCCTTAGTCTATAAGTTGCATTTGTGTAAATGGCAAATATCACTCAACCAGATTTAAAATGAGGGTTGGTCTTTTTGAGAAGCTTTGGTATCACTTTATTTAATCTGTCCTGACACCAAAAGTATAAGATGATATACAGTAATAAAAATGTAAAGTGGCATCATATCTCTATTTTTGTAGGTTTTTCAACATAGTAATTTGGACGACCTTATTGTTATTGGTTTGTCAAATGTAAAAAAACACTCCTATTGATTAAAGTCAATAGAAATATATTTTGGAGGTTCTAAAGTGTTTAATAGTATGTAATGGGCAAGTCTTATAAAACATTAATTGAAGTCTCTTCTAACCGGGATCGAGTTTCGCTGATGTATGTACAGAATTAAGCAAACGTTCATCCTCTCAGGTTTATAGTGCTACAATTGCTTTGGCCACTACTGTAGTAGGCTTGTTATCCGCAATGTTTATTTTCTAAGCACATTATGAACATTGAAACTTATGGCAGAATTTGCTTTTCAGTTGAGGTTGTGATTTTGAAAGTGTTTATGGCTGTGTGACAATTGCTGTGCATGACTGTGCTTAATTTTCTAAAACTATGAATAAAGTCATTTTAATTTCTAATTTAAGATAAAGGTTTCCATGTGTTACCCTTCCACAGTGTATTTTTTTTCTATATAGTGAGGCCTAAATGTTTAAAAACATTAGAGATAATCAGTCTGTTTTTTCAATTATTCCAATTTCCCTTACAAATTATATAATCACAGTCTCAGTAGAAGTTACATGAATTACATAATTCATTAGTATTTCCTATGTCGCATTTGCTTTAATGAGAACATCCAGTCACTGCTTTGGCTATAAACTTGATCCACGTTATTCCGGCACAAATTAACAATGTTCCAAAGATTGTGTGATTCAACACAAGCAAGTTCATGTGACGTTTGTCCTAAATATGTTTCTTTCCATGTTTAAAGTAAAAAAAAAGATTTTCAGTGTCCTTTCAGAATTTAATACACACAATTTAGTGGTGTTAATAATACACTACACAATTTCCCTCAGTAGCTAAAGTGTTTATGCAGTTCCCTAGTGTCCAGTATTGGACAAGGCACTGGGAATTTTGAGAACTACACAATACCAACAGGACTCACAGTCCACACGAGTACTGAGACGAGCTCTATAGACTTCTGAATACTCATCAATACTGTAACTACGACGTTTCGTGAGCTGCGCATGGATTTTGCGCTTCCTCGTGGTAACAGTAAGGCATTATAACTGGCATTATAACTTTCTGAACGGGAATGGGAACAACCGCTGCATCTGAGACCGCATTAGAGTTTCTATTCTTCACTTACGGCACCGAATGAATCTTCGTAATATTATGGCTTCTCTGCGTTTGCTCGTCACCATTGGTTTTATTCCAGGTAAGATTTTATCTTACCTTCTTTTGCGCATCAATATCTGCATGAGTTCAATTCGACGCATAATTACTAAATAAATGTTTATAAATGTTTGTTGAATCACAGAATTTTGCTTATTTATTGAAACTGATTTTCAATTATTGAAAATGAAAGTTAAAGTTTATTTAATTGCTTCTTATAGACTGTTGCAATTTCTATATTTTGTACTAATTATGTGCTGTTTGATTATTTTATTTTCAAATATGTACATTATTTTCACATAATGTACATATGAATTCCTACATAAAAATGTATATATGCTGTACAGATTCAATAAGGTACTGAACTGATTTGGGAAACTGGATTATTATTGTTCTTTTAATTGTATGGCATCACTTTAAGTAAATTTACTACTTGTCAGATCTTGGCTATAATAATCTCTTTATGCCATTGCATACAATTTTAGGCTTTCATCTGCAGATTTAACCCTATACCAACAGTAAACCCAAGAGATATCTGACCTTCTCAGAGGACTGTCCCACTGATAAATAGCTAGTGCTTACCCTAGGAGCATGTTGACACAGACCGGTGGTCCCGGTATCACCTGGAATTTCTATTTAATTTTCTCTGGAGGTGCCTTATCAATTATTATTAATTATTCAGAGGGGGGACTCCCCTTTGTGGTACATTTTTGCTTTCTTACAAAGCCACTTCAGTGTAATTACAAGAACTGGTGTAAAAAGGCATTAAAAAGTTAAAAAAGTGAAGGTTACTAAAGTGTTGCAACAGTTATACTGATGCTGGTGCACAAAGAAACAGAGTTAAGATCAGTCAAATCAACAAATTTAGTTTAAGGGCTAAAACC
>JAZGTK010013126.1:0-14507 GCA_036877625.1 Ambastaia sidthimunki | reverse complement strand
ATCACTTACCATTATACAAATAAAAATCATGTTTCATGCATTTATTAGTCATATGATCACACACAAACATGGTTCTGAGAGTTTATTGATTGTATCATTTACTGGTATAGCAGCATTTTAAACATGGAAGTGCCCTTGGAACAAAGAATAATAACTTAATTACTTTAAAAGTGTATTTAATGGCATTCTGTATTTTCTTAATCTCTACCTTTATCAACACTGCAGGGATGTCAAGATGTTTGTTGTCCTTGTATGTCTGGTATCACAGACGTGTGTTTGCTTATACTTTCTCTATCAGTAACTGTTAAAGAATGCTACACACGCTCAGTTCTGACCCAGATGTCAGCCAGGGAGGCTGAGATCAGACTGAAAAGGTGTTTTACAAAACAACCAGATCAGATTGAAAACACAAACACACACACACTTCCTTGAGTGAACTCACTCTGATACTCAGAGGCCATTTTGGGTAATGCCACACAGATGTACATACAGACCTAGTGGTATCACATTGCATCTTGCGTCTTGTTCTTCATTTTCACTCAGTTTTGAGAATTCTTCTTTTGGATTCTATTTGCTTTTAACACAAAGTTCTATAACATCCAGGGACCAAAACATTTGACAAAAAGATCTAAAAAGAAATATATGTCACACTTAAAATCTTAGAATTGTACTGCATTAGATAATAAAATATCAAACCAAGTAGTATCTGCAAAGAAATAATGCTGGAGCTTTTCTCAGAACTAGTTTTAGTCTTATCCATTTTTGGATTACATTTTACCTTAATCCAAATTTGGGACCCCAATGGATAGTTAATGCATGCAGCCCTCTCAAGTTGAAACAGGTGTCCTATCTGAGTATCTATCTCTCTGTCTGTGTAGCTATCTATATTTAATTATCTATTGGATTGTCATTTATATAGTTTTTATTGTGACATCAGTGTTTAACTGTATTGCATAAAACTTGCAAAAGTAATGTATGTTTGTACACTTCTAGTTTCATAATAGAAGATTACACAGGTCTGATGCGGTTTAGTCATGTGAGATACCTGAGACTTTAATGTATGGATGAATGGGGCTGCAGATTAGTCACATTGTGCATCTGGCGAGTATGCTCAGCATTTTTTGTACTCAGTGCAGCAGGCTGTGGGCTTTGGCATGAGTCCGCAGTGAGTTTTATAATGATCCCCTCACTGCCGTGTCTCCCGCTGTCTGACTCAGCAAATACCAAAGCAAATAAAACACACACAGACAAAACCCAGATAAGGAAGACACTGTTTATTAAAACAAATTCAGCTTCAATGCATATTTTAAAAGAGAAAAGAATAAATGCAGGCACTCCGCTGAATCACATTTATCTCTCTTACGTCTCAGTTTGTCGCGCAAGAACATTATTACCTTAACACTATTATTATTAACTAATATTAGTGCAAATAGTCATAGCAGCATTAGCAGTGACTCATGAAAGTCCTTCATTGTTTGCATGACATTAAACTTTCTGAACTTTTTCTTGTCAAATGACTTGTCTCACATCCTGTCACAAATAATCAGAAGTAGAAAATAAATGGCACACTATTGCTGTAAGTCACTGACAGTTTGAATTAGGGATGTCGCTATATACTGGTATTTGCATATCTGTTTGACAGCCTACATCAGGGATCTCCAATCCATGTTCCTGGAGGTCCACAGACCTGCAGAGTTCAGTTCCAGCCTACTTCAACACATCTGCCTGGATGTTTCTAGCAGTCCCAAAGACCTTGATTATCTAGTTCAGGTGTGCTGAATTAGGGTTGGAGCTAAACTCTGCAGGTCTCTGGACTTTGTTTGAGACCTCTGTCCTACATCCTTCATACATGGATGCTGCTCTCATGTGCTCAGAAAAAAATATGGGTCGTTTTGGTTAAAACCATATAAATACTCAGTATCAACCGATTACAGATGAAACAGTGTCACATGGTAAAAACATTGTATATTATATTACTGTTGGATCCAATTTAGTAACACATAAGAAACATAAGACAATCAGCTGCATTGTCTTATATTTAACTGTCTTAAAAAAATGAAGTGAACAAATGAATAGTGGCTTACTAATGCGATGTTAAAAATGAAGTTCATCCATGCTTTCCTAATGTTAGGATAACAAGGAAGGCAAAGACTGTTTTTCCACTACTTGGCATTGCACTACGTCTTGTAATCCTCAGAGGCATCTCTTTCGTTTTGTTGCTCAAGAAATCCTGTGTTGGCATCTGTCTCATATACTCAAATACAAAATGCGCAAATCGGTTTGCAGGACTAAAGAGGCATAATGATGTAAAAGTAGGCCTTGATCTTCTTCTGCCGAGATGGTGTTTTGTAGTACTATGACATCATACTAAGACAAAATATGACATGCACATTTTGAGAGCTTGGTTTCAGTCAAAGCTATTTTTGGAATAACAAGAAAGTTTTGAAACTTATTATTTTTATAAGTACAAAGATGACTTATAGACCAATGTCAAATAATCAAGGAAAATTTGATTTCCTAAGTCATGGCCCCCTTTCATTTAACATGTTAATATTTTCATAAACATTTACTTAACTATACTATGTATTTTATGTATCTTTGAACTAAATAACAATTATCAGAAAATACTGCAACTAGTAGCTATTGTACATCCAGCAAATAATTGATAGTAAAGGCTTTTACACTTAGCTTTCTAGTTTTGTATGATTGTACAGCATCTATAATATTATGTTACCAAGAGACACCCACTTAATGACACATGATTACAAAGAGCTCTCTCTCTCTCATACACACACACAAACTAACCCATCTGTTCTATTGTTGGCAACGTTGAATAACAATGTCCTTGCAAAAGAGGTTTGACTGAAACCCTGCTCATCAGAGGCGATTGAGGCAATCCAAAGTATTACACTCAAAAGTTTATGAAAGGAAAATAAATGAACATCACATGAAAATACATTACAATGAAACCATACGTCGCATCAATGAATAGTGCAGCGCTAGGCTCTTCTGCAGTCATTAGACTTCATACGTCGCATGAATAAGCGCGCAATATGTTGTAAAAGAAATAGATGAATAGTTGAGGTATATTGCAGAGATGCTCTGCAGACAGACTGATGGGTATTAATTAGACAGGGTCTCACCCCGTGTGCAGGGAGGAGTAGCGGATAGTCACCGGCGGCGTCCCGTGCTTGAGCACCGCAGACCCGCCTGACTCCCACAGCACAGCGGCCATGACCATTTGAAGCCACCGCGCCTTTCTCCCAAACACTCACATTATTATTCAAACACCCTGACAGTGATTGAACCGTCCCGTGTTAAAGAAATCTCACCGTTTGGTTCTCCAAGTCGGCATTCTGTTAACGGATACTCATTTATAAGAAGAGACGCACAGCGTCTTTTCACGCGTCCTAGTTTTGCGGCGGCTGTCATAATAACTACTGCTGCAGGAGACTCGATGTGGCTGATGCGGGTCCTTCGTTACGCACGGCCGCGCTTTCTCTCTCTCTCTCTCTCTCTCTCTCTCTCGTCTCATCCCTTTCTCTCCTTAGTTTTGCGTCGTTACTAGCAGAGCTGCGCCGTGGCTTGGCCGCAGGGGAGGTATCACCGAAAGGAGAAGCGCTGGGGAAAACGAGCCAGCTCATCACCCTGGATCATGTGCTCGTCTGTTATTGCCGCAGCTGCCACAGCTATAGCACTGAAGCCCTTTCTTTGTCCGTGCCTTCTGCAATTTTCACGGACAGATTTAAACAAGTAATCCCAAATGTCGTTTAGGAAAGGATTAAACTGCACCAAAAGCAAAGGGAAAGAAATATATAAATGGAAAGAATGTGTTTGCATGTCATTGCATGACATGACTGGGAATTTCTTGCAGCAGATGCAGGGAAATGATTTAGAAATACCATTAGCAAATCCTCAAGCAGCGCTTTTATTGATTATAATAGGAATACTAGAAGAGAACTCTTGTAAAATGGGACTGTAAAAAGCAGATTACCAGTTTTTCATTGATATTTATTGATATGTGTCCATTAAGCTCAGTTTCATGTTGTTTGTAAATAGACGTTGTTCCACTTCACATTAAACATACATCTAGTAATTTCGAAAAGGTCTTTCCCTTGGGGAAACCCCATCAACATTTTAGAAGTCTGTTTCATTCAACAATCAGGCATGTTTCAAACACACTATAGCATTACAGTGGCAACGTTTGTACAGGGAAGCACCGCACACAATTTTTACATGAAACAAATGTTTTTCTAATGTTGATTACAGGGAGCTTTTGCACTCCATCATAACCCAATGGGCTTGTTAATTAGTCTTAATCACTGGAGGGTTAATTTCCATAAAGAGATGGATAATGTAGACTTATTATATTAAGTAGTTTGTGCTTACATGCAATAAAATAGAGCTCAGGCACTTCTCTCTACAATACAGTTTATTTAACTGTATAAATTTTACCTTTGTTATACTGTGCCTGCGTTCTATGTTCAGCTCTGACATTCCATAAAGCAGCTTTACTGAAATAGGTTTTGTGCCAGGAAATATTTCCACACTATTCCAGCAGTGTTCTGCACGATTCAAAAATCTAACACCAAAGCTGAGAAAGATTTACAAAACCTCACCATGAAAACAAAACAGAATGTTTCTTCCAACCTATATGAATGTGATCCTGTGGTCAATTTAAGACCACAGCTATTTTACATACGATTGACTCTTATATAAGAAATTTAAATCCCTGTTAGTGCTTTTCAGGAATACACAAGAACAGAGTAAATGACAAGCATCTATGAGCTGTGCAGTCACTTTTGTTTAGCTTTTATTCAGTTAGCTGGACTCTAGAGCCATTAGGTGCAGAGAGATGTGTATAAAGTGTTAATCCTGGCTAAATGAATCTCCATTGTGTGTTACTATGTGTGTATGTGTGTGTGTGTGTGTGTTATCTAGGACACACATTGCCCTGAGCACCTTAGATTTTACATCAGGAAAATATGTTTTCTCAGGAGGAGGTCAGTAATTCAATGGACAGGTCAAAGGTCAAATGTTAAGGAGGAAACAAAATCAGTGTGTAATGAACAAGATGTGAATGGTGATTACATGTTGAGAGAAGAAGAAAGAGGGATACTACAACCATGTAGAGGATATTCACTCATTCATTTTAATGCTTATTATTATTTATTCGGTTTTGGTGAATAGTAAAAAAAACTATTGGTACCATAAGACTTATTGTCTCAAAACATTAAGACAAAGAGATAGAGAATCGTGGTTTACTGCAGCTCAGATGAGTTCCTCCAAGGTCAATAAGGGCATCTGCCTGCTGGATGGGCTTTGCCAGAAACTGATGAGTGTAACATTCACAGCTTTAATTGAACTGGCTGCTGTATGCTAGAATGTTTCCTATAAAGAGGCTTTAATGTTGTAAACAGATGCGAGTGAATGGACACCATTGGATGCTGCACAGCACTCTTTATAGTTTTATTTCCTAACATTTAGTAACATTTGATTTGAACATTCATAATTGTTCATCATGAGCAAAATAATCAGTGGACTAACAAGTGACACACAACTAATTGATAGTCAGGTTAGAATTATTACCTTTAAATAGGGTTAGAATTATTACTTTTAAATAGCATTTAAACTTTCTTGCTTTGATGCAGTAGATTTGTTATTGTAATGGAATAAGTTTATTTAATGCTACATCATTCCCAGTTAGACTGTGCATTTTAGTAGCCACCTTTCTGCCTTTTATCATGTGACTTTATTTGGGCTGGCTAGAAAGATAAAATATCTTCGTATTGTCTGTCTGCTGGTCTTGACACACAAGGCTGGTCATTGGCTGGTGCTGTAGACAGTGAGTGATTACTAAAGCCAGAGCACAAAATGGCTGATGTTAGTGTATCAGTAGGTCAGTATGTCAAAACATTGGCCATTAATCCAGAGACAGAGTTACTTTGTCATCCAGACAGAGAAATCAACTACAAATTCGGCTGTATAAGTTGTATAAGTGATATATAACTGCACTGATATTTATTAATTATAAAACACATACATCAGGTAAATGTTGTAACTGCATTACAATTTACATATGAATGTTTATTAATTTTAAAGAGCACATGCTATTGCTTGATAAGCCCATTTGTTTCTTTTTGACAATGTTTTGAAACAGGAAATTTTTTAAATAGACAAAAGCCTTTCATTTAATTTAGTGTTTTGTCATAGGTTTGAACCATGACTTCATACATGCTAACAAAAGTTTGGATGCTTCTGTAAGTGCAAAAAGAGTCATTAATATTTTTAGTCTTTCTCTCTGGAAGGAAAAACTGTACATTTATGTTATAATGAAATAATAATGAAAGAATTTTGTCAAGTCTTAGTAATGCATTAACATATAAACGGCCTAAATACTAACAGACACGGCCTAAAATCTAGGGAACTCTGATTTTGATATTCACTGGGGTTTAACAACACTTTCAATCCACATAATTAACAGTGTAAGGTCACAGGCCTGTGCACACGTCATGGCCAACACAAGAATACTACTCATTTAATAATGTTAGAAATCACCCTGAGACCAAGCTGTGTTTGAGCTTAATTAGCACAGGGCCTTGAGTAATTACATTTGTGCGAAATCAGGATTAGACTGCACAGAGAAGACAGAGAAAAATATATAAATAAAAAGATAGGATTCGTTAATCACTTAGGGAGAGACCCAAATACAGGTGACCCGTTTTCCACTGTATCAGTTTTATCACATCCATTTTTTAGGTGATGGACTGTATCATTATTTAATTACGTTATTAGGGTGTTTATGAAGTGGGCCAGTGAATGAGGGCTAATGGAATCTGTAACAATGTTATGCTGCAGTGGTTGGGGAGAAAAAAATGAACTTGTCACTCTGTTCTCTGTTTACTTCATTCCCTAGTTAAGTCTCTCTCACTTTCCCTATTGTTGCAGTTTTTATCAGTAGGACAAGCTGTGCTTATAATGAAATAACAGCATGCATGTGTGGAGGTGAAAGTTGTTTGTATCTTATTCGATCACACTTTCAAAGCACAATCAGTTCCTGTTGTTGACTGGTTCAACCACGTGTTTCTGTATTGTACACATTGTGTTTCTGTACTGTAAAAATGTTTTGTGATTTTAGATTTCCTTCGATTAGCTGCTGTAGACAGTAATTTATACAGTAATAGGTCTGCAGGTTATTACAAATGACTGCTGTATACAGTGAACAGAAACAGACAAAAACTGGTGGAGCAGAATTGTGCTGTAGCAGAGATGCTCTTTCTATATGAGGACATGAAACTGTATCTGTATCATGAAGAAGGTGTAACTGTCCCGTCTGGATCACATGGGCCTCATGAGCCAATCATACTATGGCCTTGACATAACTGACATAACTGAAATAATGAATTTATTTATGGGGTGTAACTTACAGGAAGAAATGTTAAAATGTTGTGCTGAATGTTGATATCATGTTAAACATAGTTAATATCTTATGCTAAAAGTTCACCAGGGATAACCATCACTAATACCCCGAAAAAGAAATTAATTGTTTAACCTTGTAAAATGTACTTATTAATGTCATTATCTGCTCCTTATTTCCTAACATAACATATATTCCAAGCTTTAGTTTTCCATATTATTTAAGTCTCATAGAAAGCTAGAATTTGCTGTTTGTCTTCTCTCTGCAGCAGCAGATGGAGTTCCTGTGCAGAAGGATGGGGAACAGGTAAGGAAACCTCTGATTACACCAACATCCATCCATAAACTAGTTAAATCTGTTAACAGCACTGACATGCTCTGATACCACAAACTCCTGGTGAGGAAGAGCAACAAGACGGAGGCCAGGAATTTATCTTCGTTTGGAAAGAGAGCTTGCCCTCCTCCAGAAGGACGTGGTTAGCACATTAGCCTAGAGAACAGTGCCGAGTTTAGTGCTTATCATTGTAATTTTCTGTTATAGTCTTTAGCATTTAATTTTGGTTTGCTAATGTAGGTTGTGCAAAACCAATTCCTCTTAAGAACGGACCCAGAAAACAGGCTTGTGTTGTTGCCTTAAGCTGTAAACCATGACATTGGAACCTGATCCTGGGTCTGTGCTTAAGGGTAGATGGTGATTTTGCTCAGTATATGCTCAGTAGAGTGGAATTAGCATTACCATTGATACATCACACAACTGGCTTCTGTTTCTCCTTCTGTTCTTTTCTCTACCTTTATATACACAGTTTCTAATCTTGAATGAGGCAGCACATTCATTTCTCTGTCTCTCTTTGGCTATTATGGATAATAACCTTCAGTGATGTATTTCATGCAGGCTTGTATAAAGCCTTCATACTATTCAGCTACAAAAGCATCAGGCAATGAAAAAGAGCTTATAAGATATTTATCCAAAGCTTTTCATTAATATTCCAAGAAATTTGGCTCCATGTTCAAAGTTTATGGCTTTTTGGTAGAAGCTCAGATAACTTGAATGTAGTTTTGACTATTACTTAGCCGCCGATTCAATCCACGATTGCCATGACAGCACTGAAAGCTTATCGCCCCCGGTAACCCATACCCCACAACGCCAGATACACCCCTGACAAAACACCCACAGGCCTTTTCACTTGAAACACTAAACATCTCTGTTATGGCAAGTAAACATATCTCGTTAGAACTGACCTCTCCCCTTGAACTCCAGTGTATTTTTATCATGGATAATGGTAAAAATAGTAAACATCTCCAGTCTATTACAGTAATCTGGATACATTCACTCCCTGCATAGATGATGCGGCTGAACCCTGCATCTGTTATGAGTCAGTGTTGCTGTTACGTCATATTGTACAACAACCACGCAGTCTCTTTTTTTATAGGTAGAAATAGTCTTGCTCACAGCACAGGCTTTGCTTATGGCTTTTAAATATCCATTAGTCTGTCTATGCAATGGGTGTGAAGACAGTTTTATAGATGTAGAAATAGCTTTCTTCCTGGGTGTGTCATTTTAAAGCCACAAAGTTGTTTCAATAGTGGAGTCTACTACAGTAAACAAGCATTACTATTGCTCATTACGTTTATAGTTACGATAATACTTTACAAATCTGAACAAGCTTCTGTAAAAGCCAGAAGTCAATGGATTTGAATAGCTTTTTAAGCTTCTATAGACCAAAATATGTTAGGGATCAGCCAATTACTGTATAGCTTTTTTTAAACTAAAGCTTTGCTTAAAGCTTGTTTAATCTTGCAATATATATAATAACAACAAACAAATAAACAAAATAAATTTTGCCTCCCTCTTAGTCTGGCCAATGAATTGGCCTTTCAGAATTCGATTTTCTCTCTATTCCTTTTATTTCTCTATTTCTCCCTCTACGTCATGTTTTATAAAATGCCTTGTTCTGTCACAATCCCTCTCTCTTCTCCTTTCTCTATGGCCATCTCTCTTGCTCTTTCTCCCTCTTCCCCATCTCTTCTTCCTCTCTCTCTCAGCATGGCAGAACAGACTTTTCATGGGATGGAATCAATGTAAGTGTTGTGATTATCATTCCTCCATTTCACTTTGTTTTTCATTCCCTTTGTTATTTTCCTATTTTTTATAGTCGCCTATCTCACACACATACCCTCTTTGGATCTGTCTCTCTTGCAATGACCTGTTGGTTTGCCATAGTAGTTAGATATATTAACGAATGTGTTTTAAAAAAAAGACCTACATTTCCCATCATTAAATTGGACAGATGTTAACAAGCAGGCTGCTGGGAAATGTAGTGTTTCACAACCCTTTTGCTAACATTCTATCTAACCTTCTTTCATCACGATTTTGCTTTTCATCTCTGCTCTGGGGCACCTTCTGCTCCATCAAAACCTTCTTTCTTCACCTTCTTTATTTCTGCTCCATTCTTCTCTCTTGAATGCCTTCCTTCATTTCAGCTGTCCATGGAGGACACAACATCCATCCTTCCTCGATTGAAGAAGAAACGAAATTCCAACGCCTATGGAATCGGCGCTCTGGCTAAGTCTTCACTGACAGGTGTGTCAGGTGTGTGTCTGTCCTGTAAAATGGTAAACTGACCCCATGTTGACTCCAGATTGAGCTGGCGGTGATGGAGCCAACATGGACCCTTGTGGGTTTCCCTTTTCACCACCCGTTTCATTTACTCTCCAATGCGCTGAGGCCATTGGTGAAATACCAAGATTCAGACAAGAGTAGATGCCTAAAAAAGCAAAACACTTCCCACAGGGCATTGTCACATTGTCATTTTATTCCAAGTGGTGGTTGATGGGAGATGTAGGTTTATCCGTGCAAAGTGCTTATGGGGTGAAGTGTGGAGATAGTCAGTGTGGTGTCTTGTTATATTGTTGTTTCTTAGACTCCTGTATCTGTGTTTTCATATTACTGTAATGTGCAGTGAAGTGAAGCAGTACAGTCTCTTTCTGAACTTTAATAATTTATGCTCATGATTTTATTAGACATGTAAGAGCTTGTGAGATTTCTGAATTAGCACTGTATGTTTGCATTAATGCAACAGTATAAAATATGATATATAATATAACTTATTTATAATAAACCTTATTTGAGTAGCACTGATTTTTTCTTAGTTTTTTATATTTGGACTCCACACAGAATTTACTTTGGTTATCAAACAGATCATAACAGCCAGTGTTCAGTTCATTACAGAAACTGCAACAGCACCACTGAAAAAGGCTGAATAAATAAGAGAAAAGCACTTGATGTTAGAGACAGTTTGGTTTTCTATGTAG
The DNA here is from genome assembly GCA_036877625.1 of Ambastaia sidthimunki. NCBI lineage: Eukaryota > Metazoa > Chordata > Actinopteri > Cypriniformes > Botiidae > Ambastaia > Ambastaia sidthimunki. Next base: position 3,779 of record JAZGTK010013126.1, on the reverse strand, counting down.
ATGTTTATTAGTGTGGAGAAAAGTCATTCCAGCAAGCAAAACCTCATTCCATTTTCCAAACCTCATTGTCAATAAGACTTTATTAGATTTATGTATTTTTCAAATAATACATAACTGAAAGATTGCTATCTAGTTTCCACCTGTTCCTCTTTGTTTACTCATGTGTTTACATTCACCCATCCACACTCGAACACTTAGCAGATAACATATCATATTGTAAAGCTAATTCCCTCTCCTCATTTATTCTCCTTCTCCGCTCATTATCTAAAAAACAACCTCTCTCTCACAAATGTCCTTTCTTGTCCCATCATCCATCTCTCTGACCCTCCGACCCCTACAGGAGTGTCACGGTCTATGAAGGACAAGGTGACAAAGCCGACAGCGATGGCTCAGGGGCGAGTGGCTCACATGATCGAGTGGCAGAACTGGGGGATGCAGACAGTGGGCGTGGGAGGCAGGGGGACGGGACGCACCTCCAGTTTGCACCTCCAACGCGAACGCAAGTTGGAGAACGATGCTTACAGCGACCTCAGCGACGGAGAGAAAGAGGCGCGTTTTGCTGCAGGTGAGTCGTGATGGTCGTTCTGAAATTTGGAACCAACATAACATAACAAGTTGCTCAATTAAAAATACTGAAAAGTTATTCTTCTGCTGTGAGCTCATGTTTTCTTTGACTTTGTAATAAAAACATGGCATGTTGTGTTGCACCAGCAGTTGTTAGTATAGAAATATTACTAGCCGCACTCAGTTCATCTGCGCCTGTCTGCCGCTGAATGCCCTGAATGCATCATCATGCTTTATTTATGATGGCGAGGATGGTGCGAATGTGTCTGGGATGTTTGCTGTCATCTCTTATTCATGATAGCATAGCCGAAATGATGAATCGTCTTTATAACATTTCCACAACCAGGTGACAGAGATTAGGGTTTACGTACTAGAATAAATCAATTATTAAAGTGAAAGTGTTTTGTATCCTTGAATTAAAGACGTTCATTCTTGGAAATTTTCAGAATTTCTGACTTTAAAGAAGTGACTAATTTCTCAGACAAAACAAGCTACATTTAGTTTAACATTTACTTCTCATCAATATGAAAAGTTGCTGTTTTTAAAAAAGTAATGCCAGGAAAAATTAATGCAGTGTACCCAAAGAAGTCAACTAGTAATAGCAATATGTAATTCAGTAAGTATTCATAAAATTTACCATCAGTTCTAACTAAGGGTTACTTAAAACATAAAATGCTGGTTATTAATGGCCTGCAATAATCTTGAATCCTGCAGGTGTGCTTCAGCAGTTTGCTATCTCTGAAGCGACACTGCTGGCCTGGAGCTCTATGGATGGAGAGAGCACGAGCGTTGGATCTAACCAGGGAAGCGTAGCTCACCTAAGTGAGGCCAACCAGGAGAGCATCACCAGCCGAGGTAACACATTTCCCAGCATGCACCTCTCTGCTGTTTCAGGCCTAAGAAATAAATAATAACAGAACATTCATGTCTGAGTCCTGATTATTTAGTGTGTTGTAATTATTTAGACAACCTACTGTCATAAGCATAATTAAAAACACTAAAGTATTTCCATTTAGTTAATTTTTCCATCCATCCATCCATGAGATAAAAAAAAGTCATAAAAGATATTGTTTTTGTCCCTGACTAATTTGTTTGCAGCCAAAAATGAGCCTTGTTGTATTTCTTTTGTATTTAAACTAACCGATTTCTTAAATATCACTCTTATCAGAAACTCCCTGTAGTGAGGCTGGAATTGCTATATTGAAGTTGATTTGGAATTCAGGGCACATTGGGTTTTGAATAAATGAATACTTAAAGGTCAGGGACCCGTGAATCTCAGGAGAACGAAAACTAATCCACTGAGCAGTTCAGTACAGCCTTACAAACTCAGATAAGAGCTCAGAACAAAGGAAACCATCCACATACCAAATGACAACATGCTACAGACATGACAATGTGATAAATATGTATTTGGATGTATTTTTCAGACAGAAAAAAATTACATGGAAAATGATACACTTTAGCTTTGAAGTAAATTTGAATGGTAATTTTTGTCTGAAACATATGTGCCACATCATGTGTAGAATTCCACCCCATCACATGCAGGAAGACACTAACAGAGACGTAGATAAGAGGAAAAGTAACAGCTGAGAAGTTCTTTGCTCAGTGGGCACATGTGTATGAGTGAGTGCTGCTATGCTAAATTACTAAAGCCATTTACCTCAGTAAATAAAGAATTCCATTTCTGCCCTGCCTGAGGCCTGCAATGAGAGAACATTCATTTTAATTTCACAATGACGCTGAAGCTGGGGATGAGCAGCAGAAATAGAATGTGCAGTTCTTATTATTTAGCACTCTTTCATAATCGACTATAATTTAAAAAATATTATATAAATATATGCCGAAATGTCAGTGTGATGCAAAATATATTCATTTTAGTCCCAAAAGTGATAAGTGTTTTAGTGGCTTTGGGTACATGAACTAACATGACTCAAAACGTATTAAATTATGTAGCTACTGTAAATTATGTATTACTGTGTCTACTGTAAAATTTCTTTGTTGTACAATGATAATCTTTTTATTAATAGATTTTTGGCATGTTGCAAGCAGACAGTACACTTTCCCTATCTATATGCCCTCAACAACTAAGACACTAATTAATAATAATAATTATTATTATTTGGCTCTGGGAATACTTGAGCCTGATTGGTCAGTCAAATGTTTTGGGAAAATGATTGTTAATTCATACAACTGATTACTTGCATGGGTAGTTTACTGTCTCTCATATCAAACATTACCAACTCAGTAAGTATTTGTATAATAAATGTATACATAAATGTATTTGTATAATAATAACCATATGTATAAAATACACTGAATATCACTGAATTAGAATATATCTGTAATGTTTTCATTTTTGTAATATTCTCTTTTTGTGCCCAATTTTTTACTCTTTCATACACACAGACCAGATAGTGCATCATTCCTCTGCAGAGATGTGGCCCCACAGCTACGTCTCCCAAGGTCTCTACTGCCTTTCCTCCTCTGATGCCTGGGAGCCAATCAGTAATGAGCAGTCGGGTGTGGCCTCCCCTGCCACTGGCTCATACGGGATGGGGGTGGGGACTGAGGGCGGATATGATGCGAACACAGCGGCTCACTTCCTGTCCCAGCAGCAGCAGCAACAGTATCAGAACCAGTTACATCAGATTCAGCACCTGCAGCAGATCCAGCAGTACCAGCATCAACAGCTTCTGCAATATCAACAGCAGCAACAGGTAAGAGTAAAACACCCATTAAATCTCTCTAAGAGCAGCTGTATGCACCGTATGAGTCGCAGTACTACAGATGCCATAAGGCCTGTTTCCCATCGCAGCGCAAGCTTATTTCTGCACTCATATTAACATGTTACAGTATTTATACCATAAACCTATTTATCAGCTTTTGTAAAATTGGCTTCAGTAAAGAAGCATAAATACTGGAGTGAATTACTCATGCATCTGAAAAAAGGCACCTGTCGGGCTTAATGCAAGTTCTACATACAAACAACACTTCCTATGTAACAACCCTGATGGAATCCAGATGGTTTAAGCTGTTTATAGCTACACTTTGGGGTTTGAATTCTTCTCCTTAATAGATTCTTTAGCATTCGGATGTAAATGGGAATTAATGTAAATTAAATTTTATGAAGATTACAGCTGTAGAATATACATGGCTGCCACTGGAACTCATGAGCCCTGAGACAAAGTTATAATGATGGGCCCCAACCCTATTCA
>JAZGTK010013125.1:0-14507 GCA_036877625.1 Ambastaia sidthimunki | reverse complement strand
TGAGTTACCTCCGTTTCTGAAACCCAAAACTCAGAGTTTCCCATAATTCAGGGTTAACATACTCAGAGTTTTCACTTAACCACCTTTCTGAAACGGGCCCATTAAGAGCATAAGTATGGATTTTGAAAGGGAAATGATCACTCGTGGAGAGCCTAGTGATGGTGACGGGCTACTAATTTTAAGACGGTTATGATATTTAGAGGATTTGAATTGCTAATCAGTTATTCTGCTAGACGTTTAACCCAAAGGTTTAAGGTGCCTTGACAACAAGCATCTTTAAAAACTGTATTTTAATTCAAATGTTCTACTTTTGCAGAATATTGAGGGCCATTCTGAAGAGTTTAGCTACTACTTGCCTCAACACACCAGCTTCTAAGTTACTAGGTTTCAATCCTTCATTTTTTTAAAGGTGCAGGAAGAGCAGATGGGGAGGAAGAAGAGATGGTGTTACCACAGTTTTACTTAAATCCGTTTTAACCTCTAGAAACAATAAGAAAGAAATGCGAGACAGCACATTGTGTAGCTCCATGAGAAAGACAAGAAGCTTGTGAAGTTTGTTAATGGCTCAAGGTCACAGAGGAGCTTTATGACTTTCTACATGCACCACTGCGTAATTTATAAATGCAACAGCAATTACAATAATTTACAAGCGTGTATTAATTACACATGACCACGATTTTTTCTAATTGTTTGCAACTAAGTAAAATGTTTTAAAGCTGCCGAAATATTTTCACTTGCTATTAGGTTGCACAAAATCTCTTTAGCTCAAATAAAATCTGACATCACTCATTTTGTTCCTGTGGACCTCATCTGCATATCTGCATTTGTTATGTTACTGTCAGAGCTTTCAGTTGCCTATTATTGCCTATTATGACTCAAGGGTTACTTGATCTTCACCAGAAAACAAGCAATTGCACTTGGTCATAGTCTGCTGAAGGAAAAACTAATCATCTGCAACCCAAGGAAAGTCAGTAAAAGGAAGAGACTTATGCTATAATAATTCATAAATAAACACCATAATTTTATTTAAAAAAAAACTGTGTAACAAAACATGGTTTAGGCAACGTCATAAAAATAAATACATTCATTTGAACAAATGAAAATGTAAACAAGCATGTAAATCATGAGAAATCATGGTTTACTCAAAAAGCAAATACAAAATTAAAAATGACTTTCAAATGTTCCTGATTCTTCCATGCACACAGTGCAAATGAAAACTGGAGCTTGATGTCTCCTCACCAATGGTAATTCTCCTTATTGCGCTGTCCAACAAACTCATCCATTGAAGACTGAGGAAAGACAAGACAAATACAATGAGACCAGGAATAAATGAACATAAGTTATCAAAATTGGACCATTTGAATTCTAAAAAGATTCTGAGCCATAGCAGTTGTCACAGTAAAACTCATAAAGGCCCCTGGAAAGCTGAAATGACTGAATGAGACAATCGGAGCTCAACGCTCATTTAAATTGAGCCTGTCTGGTCTAAAACAGCATTTGTCAGAAGAGAACGATTATGAAAGGTGGCAATGACCTGCGAAAGAAGCCTTTCCTTCCTCAATTTCTTATAGAAGAGCAGCACGTCCTGGTTGGCCTGTACCACTCGTGGATCAAAGTCCATCACACGCAAGCCTTGTAGACTTCGAGCCCGTGACAGAGCAACGTAGGCCTGGCCGCTCTCAAACACACGTGCCAAGGAAATCTCCACACAATCCAAAGTCATACCCTGAACACAAATGCAAATGAAGCAAATGAGGAAGATTACTCCACTCAACAATTTAAGGAAAAAAAAAAGTGTCTGTCTTAAATCTCTGCTGTGCAAAATCCCAATGATATCAAGTTGACGAGTCGATTTAATAAGCCCTTTACATCAGATCCTTGACAGAAATGGCAACTGGATCAGACAATTAGCACCAAACAACTGATGAGCTTAATTAGTCTGACACTTTTAACAATAATTTTGAGACTGGCTGACAGTTCTAATTGGCCGATGGCACTCCAAGAGCATACTCTGTCCCGAGGCATTCTTGGCAACTTCCTGAAGCTATGACAGCTCACACTGAAGAGCTGCCAAAATATTCAAAATATTACATTTTAATAAAATATTTAGTTTAAGGTGCTTGCAAAAATTTATTTAATCTGAATGCACTGCATGTTTTGAATGGCCATCAACTGAGAAAGATGCTGTCTGCCCGGGTATTTACAGCATCTACCAGCCAGAGCTAACTAAACCATACCAACCAATCATGACCACAGCGACACTGAGCATCTGTTTGTAAAGTCATTCATTTTTTAAATTGTGCCTTCACCAAATGTTAAAATGCAGCTGCTGAGAGCAATCGCAATTTCCTTTCCTCTGAGAACCACAATGGGTAACCAAGACGGGAGGCCAATAGAATAATCCTGCATTATTACAAACGCTTCTATTTATTTAGTTGCTTGCTTATTTTGAATTAGCGGTTTACTAACTGAGCAGCTGCAGACATGAATGCCTAATGACTGCCAGTGGGGTGGCAGTGCAGTGCTCACCTGACTCTTGTGGATTGAAATTGCCCAGGCTAGTTTGAGCGGCAGCTGCTGTCGACTCAGGTACAGCCCTCCTGATGCTTTAAACATCCAGCGCTCTCTCTTCATCACCTCCACAGCGCCGCAGAGGAATCGCACTCGTGGGAGACCTGGGGGAGGGGTGACCATGAATGGCAACACATTACTACTTGAGTGGTACACAATACCATTGAGAATGATGTGCTATGCACTTGATCAAAAACAAAAAGAAATTATGGATTGCAGCTTTGAGTAAATGATGGTGGGTGGAGGCTTAATTGCAATGAAAAGGAATGTCACTGTTTCAGAATCAACCTTGATTGCCTGGCTGGAAGTCAACCACTACACCTCTTGCTCCATTCACCAGACCTTTTTGGACATCCAGGTTTTTAGTCAGCATGACCTAAATAAATTAGACAAGTTGTTCTCTTATTCCACATTAAGAACAAAGGTAAATGTTTGCTTGAAATGGAAGGTGTGTGTGAGGGGGAGGGAATCTCTTACCTGAGCTCCTACTTTAAGCTGCAACAGTCGACTAACTGGACTCTGAGAGTCAATGGTTTGAACCAGCATAGGGTCACTGTCCACAGCCTCAAACGCTCGCACAGGCCCTGAAAAAAAAAAAAGATATACACCAGATTTGTAACTGGGAACAAAAACACATTTACTGCAAATTAACCAGCTGATTATAGTACACGTAGGATATTTAAAACTGAAGAAACAACTGGTTTAATTTTAGATCCTATATACGTATTGGCTGCTTTGGCATTTCATTTAGTCACTGTTGCACTGTCATGCACCACATGGTGGATTTCCCTGAAAAAAAAAAATTCAATTTCCAGAGACCTGACATAATACTATTAACAGCATGACAACATGTGGTAACAGGATAAAATATTGGCACCTAAAATAAACCCCTTCCCCCACAACGTGTCTTGTAATTTTTTTTGTAGAACTAACCTGGTAACTGTTGGAGTTTATTTTCATTAGTGAGCTCCACATCATCCTTATGTGTGCACAGCCTGGTTGCTAGGATACCATCTCTTTCAATGCAGTGATTGGCACTCTTCAGCAGCTGTGCGGTAACTTCCTCTGTGACTCTACAGAGCAAGGAGTCACCGTTACTAGTTGCTCAGTTGCAGGTTTGACGGAGTCAATTGACAAGTTCACTAGAAGCCTTAACCAATTACTAGTTTGAACATCAGAGGAAACGTCCAAGGTGAAGTTTGATGTGAAAATAACATGAACTGAATCTTAATTAATCTTCCTATTCAAAGCCATTATTATGAGGACATACCAACACAATGCAACACTTATAAATAAACATCACACCTACAAGCGTCAACTTAGGTCACAGAGAAACCCGACCTTGCCTTCCTTGTATTATTCTCTAAAGCACAGGGACTGTATTCCAATAAGACTCAAAGCCAATGACTCATTGTAACAAACAGTGGTTGTGGCCGCAGAGAAATCTCAGTACCTGCCCACTCTCACAGCCTGGAGGAGAGAGATGAAGTTCCTGTCCGTTTGTCTGCGCACCTCTGTCAGCTCCATGTTCATATGAATGCACTTCCTCCAGCTTCTAGACTGTGGGCAAAATAGACCATTCATCTTATGTCTTCAAAAACTTAAATCTACAATACACAAATGCCCAAAAATTCATCCCAAATTCAAGATTTCATCCAGTCAAATGTTAAGATATCACAGCTTCTTAATAATCATGCCTAAATGAAGAACACAGATGTTAAGGAGTTGGGCTTGTAATCAGTAGGTTGCCAGTTTGATTCCAGCGCCGGTAGGTAGCAACTGAAGTTCCCTTGAGCAAGGCACCTAACCCCAAATTGCTCCCCAGGTACTGCAGTGATAGCTGCTCACTGCTTCGAGTGTGTGTGTATGCGTGTTCACTCCTCACGAAGGATGGGTTGAATGCAGAAGTCACATTTCAGTTATGGGTAACCAGAACTGACAAAAACATGTCACTTTCACAGCAGTTACACTCATACCTGGAAACAAAAGCTAGGTTTGTCCTTTCCTTTTGTTACAGGTGGAAGCTGAAGAAAGTCTCCACACACTATCAGCTGGATCCCACCAAATGGTTCAGTGGATCTTCTGATGGATCTACATACAATGTCACACATCAGCATTTTCTAATAATGCAAAGCTGGTCTAATATAATTTACAGATGTTGCTGTCATTTTCTGAAACCATCTGATAAATTAGAATTGATATGGTTTAATTCATTGACCAAGTTTTGATCCTACCCACATTCAAATATTATGGTGACCATTAGCTGAAAACCCTGAGTGACAAGTGAATGTTACTAAATAGGTTTAAATGGAATTAATAAAAAGGTCAAAGAGGTTAACGCAATATTCATAACCCTCACTGTTATATTAGGTGATACATTTTCTTTTAATTAAATTTCATCCACGTGGAAAATTGAAGGTGTTGAAAGCCAAATTACAGACAAAGTTCATTAAACCTTTTTCTGATGCATCAAACTTTGTTGCTTACCTGGCTATAGCTTCCAGTTTGTCAAAGAACTCAGCTTCCACCATTGAGATCTCATCAATAATGAGATGTTTACAAGTTGTCCAGTGCTGCAGAACTCCAGGACGTTGTGCAAGCTCAAGACACTGTTCAAGAGGAGCAGAGCCAGACCCAATGCCTGATAATAAGAGATAGACCAAAATTACTCAACCTCAAACAAAAAACCCTGTGTGGACTTGAGAAACAAGTTGATGATAATATTACATGCCAATGTAACCTTAAGGTAATGGAGTTTGCACATAATAAAATACCCCACCCCTCATTTTTATTTTTAGTAAAATAATATTGGCATTATCAGTTATACATGAGCGATTTTGTGGCATGTACATACATAACACAGGACTGCATTTGTCTACAGAGGGACATATGAAACCATTTAGTCTCTACCAGGATATTAATAAGCCATTTGATCTCTACTAGTAAGTAATATCACATAATTGGTCAAATTATGCTAATTTTTTTCTAACCAGCAAAATTGTGCAGTGTGGTCCCTCCTATGTGACAAGCTGCTACTCCAGTACTTGCAGTGGCATAGATGCTTTTAGGCGGCAGAGAACCCACAATCCTTTTCAGCAAAAAGGACTTGCCTGTACCTAAAACGGAGGTGTGTTCAGTAGTGCTTAATGTCAAAATTAAAATAAATAAAAATGGCTCATTGGTTGCTAATTAAAGATAGAAAATAAAAGATTTATTTACCTGCACTGCCTGTAAAAAACACATTCTTCCCACTCAAGACAGCATTCAAAACTGCAGTTTGTTCTCTGCTTAGCTTCTGAGCCACAGGCAGAACCAAGACTGGTTTTTTATTGGGATGAAGCGCTTTAACCTAAAAAACATGAATAAATGATACTACAAAATGCTTATGGCAAAATTTTACAAACATAAGTGCTTTAGCCATTAAAGTTTTCACATTGTAGTACAGAAAACCAACTACTTAAATTGGCAAAGGTTGTACCCAGGATTGATTATGGAATTTGCCAATCACCATGATCTATTTCTGGGTAAAGGAACCTATAAGATGTATGAATAAATAAACATACTGGACTAGTATCGCAGTCAGATCTGGGTCTCTTCACTTGCTGTCTTTCACCCAGGATCCTATTGACAGATCTTTCTGAAGGACCTTTGAGGTGAATTGGGGCATTTACTTTGCTTCTCAGCTCGTTTGCTTTCTGCACATCTTTCAGCTGGAGAGGACTGATGGTCTCAAAGCTTCTAGGAAGACCAGCTCGTATTTTGGCTCTATCGCTTATAGGTTTGATGGTTTGGGATGCCTGGTGTTTGATGCTGAGAGTTTTCAAGAACGTCTTCAAACGATCCGGTGGACAGTCAGAGATCAGGACCTGTGTGTTCTCCGGAACGAATTTAACTGTACATTTACCGTCTTTCGCAAAACGAGTAAAAAGCTGGAAATCACGCAACATAAAGCTTTGAGGAGCTTTGCCATCGTGGACACGCATAATGATCTCCTGAAATTCGTTGCGGCCCAATATGACGGTGGCTTTGCGGATGTATTGCCGTTTGATGGCTTGACCTGCTGGATTCAAGCGCTCCACCGCTACGGTACACTGAAGCTCAGCCGATTCAATGTTACTCATCATTTTACCTAAGAGGGGAAAACAAATCTAAACTGTAAAAACTATGATATTTCTTACTTGGTTGTCACACATCATTTATTAAAACCACTTACTGTGTGTTTGGTTTATGGAATTTAATAATTTCTACATCGCCAATCGCTAATCTGCACATGCATCATGCTTCTATAATATACAATGTATACATCTACTATATACTACGTAGCCCGTTCGTTTTATGGTAATTGTTTAATTTAATTGAGAAATCCGACTCACCTTTCTCATGAACAGTCAATCACAACATCAGATGTTTAATTCACCATGGTGCGCACGCCACGGTTTTCAAATCGTTTTGCTCGACACTGATTGGTCAATATTGACGTCCTACTCACCAATCAGATCGGGGGCATTTAAATGACTATCCAATGAACGAGTGTATTTTTAAAACGTCATTCCACATGTCCCGCCTACAAGCGTGTGTTCACCTATCAAGTGAAACTGGCTGTATAACGTCACGTTTAATGTTCCTGTTGTTGTTTAAATGGCATTCCGAAGCAACTTTCATTTGTCTTTGAAACAGAGGGTGTTTTATAACAATATAAATAAACAAGGTTACAGAGCTGCTAATTATTAACATAACTAAAACCGCAATTGACAAGTTTCCTATAAATAATTTTATTAATCAATAAAACAGTGATTTACAACAAACATTACGTAATCTTACGTAAACCTTATATTTAGAGATGGTTAATTACATTTCCCAGTATAAAATATCAGTAATGGGTTGATTTATTTCTGAAAACAAGTGGTGTTTTGCGTAGGTTAAAAGAATTCCAGGAAAGGATCGCTGTCTCGCATCATTAAGCTTAGCTCAGTACATGCAAGCTTTAATTTACACTCAGTGCAGGACGACAGCTGGGTGAGTTATCGCTGCGCCCAGGAGAGCACAGTACAAATAAAGAGGTTATAGAGGTTAACAGTAAGATCTGCTTTCATTTGGCACTCACAGCCTGTTGAAGGTCTAGTGAAGTGGAAGAGTAATAAGCGACACATAAAAATGAATTACACTGAAAGATCATTACTTCCTATGGACAATGATTATGTTGGTCTTCATCTTTCTTTTATTTAATTACATATTATTTGTAATATGCAAATAGGGTTATCAGTAAAACTTCAAAGTCTTGACTGCAAAAGTAATTAGGAATTGCATTAGGAATTCATATCTAATCTTACCTGCCACTTAAACCCCAAACAAACTTGCTTGTGACTTGCTTCACTAAACCTACACGTGCTTGGGAATGAGGCCTCTGCAGAGCTCAAATTTTACCCTCATAAATGTCACTTTGAAAAAAGGGAACTGCCATTACAGGGATTTATAGAGCACAGTGTTATCTAGTGGATATGGGCTACATCCTTATGGGAACTCATGTCTTATAGTGTTGCTTTGGAAAAAAGTCATTTAAATTTCCTAACTGTCTTCTTTAGTAAACAGTGTCTTGGAAAAAAAAACATACCGCTAGAAGATGATCTTAAGACATCTAGACATCTGTACATTTAGTGCATGAAAAATTATTTTCAAAGGTGGGCCTATTAGCATACACATATTCATACAGCCTTTAAATTAATAGGGGATCAACAAAAGAAAAGATGAAAGAACTCTGAGTCTGAAATGACTGAAATTCCCACCTATGAAGTGTACCAGACAAACAGACCTATTACACTGATTGTTATTTAAAATGACTGCTGTTAGTGAGGATCATTTGCATTCCAGTAACATCCCTATAAATGCCTTCCAGTTAAAGGCTTTGCAGCTTTAAAAACATATCACATATATTACACTTAATGATTATATGTATTATATTATGTAGATTTTCAGACTGTTCACAATTAGTTTGATATTCTATTCTATTCTGTTCATTCTTCAAAACCGAATACATGACCCAGCAGAGTTGTCTCTTTTCTATTTTGTGTAAATCTCACTCTCATGCCTTGCTTATAAATTAGAAAAGTAAACACTTGTTTGGTGTCACAGAAAAGACCAAGTGTGAACAGCCACTTAGCACATATACAGCAGCAATCATTACTGTTACCGATTGGCTCAAATCTAAAGGGTATGACTTTACCTTTTGCTAAATTGGATGGATGAAATTGGAGAGGATGACTCACTTCAGACCACCACATTCTTGACTCACCTCACACACAACTGTTAAATATGATATAGAGTAGCAATGAAGAACCCAAACACAAGGCCAAATCAATATTGGTAAATGAATATGAAAAGGTGAATGGTTGAAACCTGATCTCAATTCAGTAGAGAATTCTGAGTGTTCGGAAACGGTGCTCAAGCATCAAAAACAATAAACATGATCCAGCTGCAGCAAATGTGCCAGAATGGACCTAAAGGATCAGTATATGATGTGTATTACATCAAAATGTAAAATATTTGACATTATTGTTTTATACATTGTTTTACATTCCTACGTATTATGGAATTATTATTGAAAAAATATTTTGTGCTGCAGAATTTTTAAATGAAGATGTCACTGAAAATAATCATTAAATTATAAAATGCACAGTTGTACTTACATCCATGTTAAAATCCACAATAGTAACAGCAATAAAGCAAAACATTATTGTATAAAGTTATACAATAGGCGGTCTATTACATACATACAAACAGCAACAGTAACGTGCCTCGGGTATTCAGTCACTCAATAGTGCTTAAAATGTCAATCAGCTTTACCTTATAGCACAAAAGCAATAAGGATTATGTGAAACTATTCGCCTTGATCAATGAGCTGTAAAATGGGTGAGACTTTAACAGAAACTGAGACAAATGGGTTGCATCTTACATATGAACTTCAGAAAAAATAATTATTGGTTCATGTGTTAATAATTATAATATCAATGCTAACTTTTAAAGGGCTACTAAGCTGACATCATGTTTCTGATGTTAAAAACATTGTCATCACATCTTAATTTGAGGAGACAAGTATAAATAAGCTATTTGTTGGTTGTTTTCTCACTAAAATGTCAACACTGTGACTGTGTCACTATAACAAAACGTTGCAACATGTATGTTTCAACAAAACATGTTTGTTTGAACATCCTGACACGATAACAATGGTGTCTGTCATTTGTGACACTAGAGGTGCAGAAATCCCAAACTTCAGCTGGATGTGTAGATATTCTTAAAGGCTCCCTGTGGTTGCATGGCAGAAGCAATTCTCATTCAGAATTTACACTGTGTCTCTGATCTCTTGTTAAATCTGTTTATATTGCTGTTTAAGATTCTGTGGTGACATCTATAAAAGCCTGAGGGTGTCAAATCCAAACCACAAATTGTTCTTCCTTGTCTTGATGTCTTGGTGTTCAGACAGCTCTCAGATTACTTCACACAATATTTAACGGAGTAATATAGCTTTAAATCTAAACTATTCACTGCAGGTTTTTTACTAATGGTTCTAACACTTATTCACTAAAGTAAGTGGCTGGTAATGTAGTGTTTACAAACTGAAAGGAACAAACATTAAACAATAATGAAGACATGCTCTATAGCAGCGTTTTCTCATCTGTTCTGAAAGCCCCACACCGCTACATATAGCTCATGAGTTCAATCAGGAGTGTTTTATAAGAGAGACATCCATAATGTGCAGTACTGTGGGGCCTCTACGATAGGTTTATAAAAATATACAGACTCCAATTTAACAGCTTCAAATTTCAGCTTCATTTCAGTTGTATATGATCCCTATCAATGATTTTCTCTAGTTTGGACCTTATAGAATATATACAAATCGACAGTCTTTTCCCCAGTCACAATCACTCAATTTCCAGTAATCATTGTTTTCCCTTGCACCATCCCTGCTGCCTTTACCATCAATTGTATCACTTCATGACAACAAAGTAAGATGTCCATCATGTTTTGTTGTAGTTTGTCCTCCTTAAGTCCAAGGTTTCTGTTTTAAATTAGTAATGTACAGACAGCATCATGTTTTTGTGCCTGAAGCAAGGATGTTACAATCAACGCTATTTCATCTCTCCCGGCTGCATTGTCTGTAATAATTGGCCGTCTTGCTAATACGCTGTTGTTTGTGTCCCAATGGAAACGAGGCTCTCTAATTAGAAATGGACAGTGTCAAACTGTAATGCATGTGGTTGTGCTTATCCTGTGAATCCCAAAGAGCCACAGTGAAAGGGGGAGAAAATTGCTTAATGTCCTGAGAGGAAATTAATTCTGGCAGCATCCACATCCTACGCTGTCATTAGTAGACAAATAAAAAACAGTGGCCTGAAAAAGCCCTAACTTGTGTTTTTTATTCGATTTTTTCAAAAGGCATTGCTTCATGTCATTAGCCTGACCATGCTCAATTAGTTAACTTGCCATATTCTTTCAAACAGACATTCACCCACTCATTTATTCTGCATCTTTTAATCCTTTTTCTGGTTTCTTTAAAGTGTCAGTAGCTGGTAATGGATTTTACATCAAAATAAATGTATAATTAATTGGATTAATGTTGGATGGAAGGAAACACAGGCCTCTTTTATTCGGTTAGCTAGACAACAGTGATATGTGATATAACTTAATCCTGCCAAAATTCCCAATCTTAGGTATAAAATATAGTATAGTAGCAGTAATGTAATTTTCTTTTTAATAAAGCATAATAAAATCACATTTACAAGCTTTAAAACATACATACCTACTTTAAAAATCTAAGGAACAACAAGCTTTGTCACGTGGCATGGGCATGTATCTTCTCCCTATACAGAAATGCACTGTAACTTTAAAACTAAAGGGTAATCCTTCTGTGTATTTGTTATTTTTTTTATCCATCCAGCCAGCTGAGGAGTCACAAGATGAACAATTCTAATATCTCCCCCTGACCAGATGCTAATATTACCACAAATTCCTTAGAGGAGCAATAATGCTACAAGCAGCATGCTGTTAGTCACCCAAGCCAGATATCATATTCCCAACACATCTTTAAGTGATTCATGATGTCTCTCTTTTATATTGCTTAGAATTTTTAAGCAAAAAACAGCAAAATAGTGCCTAAGAGACAAGAGTTATTAACACTAGAGCTATATACTGGAAAACAGCAATGCTATGCTACAATGCAAGACTTAGCCTAGACCTCGTCAATTGCATAGTTTTACGAGCTGGTGCTTAAATCAGATTCAGTGCTATTCATTGAGCTTTAGGGAAGGTTAGCATGTTTCACGCTAGATGGTTAGTGCGTAGGTGGCCCCAAAGTTCACTTTGTCCATTGTATAAAACTACAGATTCTGTGTGGGTGAATAAACCACACATGCAGGTGATCTGACCAAAAACAACCACATGAACTTCTATTCGCCCTTATTTCTGCTTTTTTCTACTTTCAATTAACACTTACTGAAAAAAACAACGAACCATGTTCAGACTTCAGTGGGAGAGATACTGCGTCACAGCACCTCTGCACAACACACCACCGAGCACAACACACGATCCAGATTCTGCTTTGTGCTGGGAAACATTAAGCATCTTTCAATCTCTCTTGTGTGTTAATGACATCACAAAGGCGGGTATTTTCACTCTGGTTGTTGCATCTTAAAAATGAGGGTACGTGAGGGTGAAAGACAGAAAGGGGCTTAATGAGCTGTGCAGAGAAAGAGTCAGAGGCAATTGAAACAGGAGAGAGATTCACATGCCTTAAAGTGAGAAAAAAGCATTCTGACATCATTACAGTACTTTTACATCAAGATGTGATCTGTGCATCGGTCCGCCCACACTGCACAGCATAGATTACATCATACTGCTGCTGATAGCACATCATCAGTTTACAATTGAATTTTGCTGTAAATTAAGCAGTAACTTTCAGTTTAGTACAGAAGAGACCAGGGCTAGTTGTTCGAGTTTGAATTCCAGTGAATTCTGTGAAAAAAAACAAGAATTTTGCAAATGGACACCAAAGGTATATAGTTAATCAAACCATAATGATAACAAAAACAGCAGGTTTTATTTTGCAGACAAAATATTTAAATATACATACATGCTTACGTAAAGATAGATACATTTTAATTAGAAATGTATTTCTTGCAGCCAATCATGAAAATACCACTTTACTGGTACCTAAAACTAAGGCACCATTTATTTGGAAAGTCTTCAGGCTCAGACACAAAAGTAGATTACACACAATTTATGAACAGAAGACAGTATTAAAGGGCTCATAGGACAGTATCATGACACAAATACATCAAGATTATTGACCACTAAAGACATGAGTTTGAGGTGAGTTTGCTGCACACCAGCACACACAATAACTGGTGTTCAATAACTTTTCTTATAATCCAGTTAAAAAAGATCACAGTGCAATGTTAATCAATCATCTATTGTGGCTAGCAGCCAAAAGTACCTTCGACCTACATACTGGAGTCATGATATACCCAATTTGTGAGCATATAGAGTAAAAACATTCCAAAACACAGCAGCAGTGTCAAAGTAAACAGAGTTGTTATTAAAAATAATAAGATCTAGTCTATAGGGGTGGGTTTTAGTGCGCATGCATTGGAACATATTAAGGGGACAGTCTGCAGAGAAAAACATTCTTGCAGTATTTATAACATTGTTTTTTAATTCTCTTTTCATTTAAGGAAGGGAATTCCCATCAGCTAATATAAAAGCTATACAAAAATATGTCATAACGTAGTGTAAGAGGTATCATTGCAACTTTAGATAATGACAAAAGCAGCCAGGCTCAGCTGTTTGCGTGATATTTCTATAGCAACATCTAATCTTGTGATTTGTTAAAACGTGCTTTTATTTATGTAATTGATTTCCTTTTGACATTTCATTGATTAAGTTTGTAATCATTGCTTTTGGTTTTTGTTTGCTCTCAAGGGAGTGTCATTACAAAACTGGGCTAATTGATGTTTTCTGAGTAATATTTATTTACACAAAACACATTAAATGGATAAATTAAACCTAGTCACATTTTTCTCCTACAAGGTCAACACATGCCATCATATTCTGATATATAATAATATAAATGTATTTATGATAACAGCTTCCTGTTTGACTTCCCACCTCTGTTTGAGGCAAGTAATTGGATGATGAGGATGCTGAAAGATTTATGTGCCACTGTTTGTGCTCTAAATTATTCTACAAAGAGACGTTTATGTGTTTGCTCATAGAATAGGTATCTGTATATATACATAACACACACACATACACACACACACAGAAGCAAACAGCCCCTCAGCCCACCTCTACATGGGAAGGGTATAAAAAGTGCCCCTGTATTTGTGACGGGGGCGTGTGTTGGCGTCTCTGACCGAAAGGTTATTGTTAGAAGAAATGAGAAAGCAAAATGAGATGGACGCCTAGAGTGCCGGCCACACACCTCTGACTCCTTCCAGCACAATCTGCTTACCACGACAGAGACTGAGAAGCCCAGTGGCTACACACAGTAGCATCGTTCCTGAACCCCTCAGGGATGATGAATTCTTTCATTATCTCAAATTAGATTTCAACCTTGGATTTGTGGCTGCTATCGGATCCCTGTGGTGTATCAAGTGAGAGCTTTAACGAGATCCTTTATTGAAAAATTGTGACAGTAGAACTGACCAATCTGATGTTGCTCTGACTGTATAGCTTCATATATGTATTGCTGCAGATTCATAACCTGTGCTGTGCATAAATACTCCCACATGGATTAGGAGATGGACGCATGGATTTTCACTGTCCAAACACAGCAGTGATCAATACCTCTCCAGTGCCTATACATCAGCCCGGCTCAGTGTTTATATGATGGTCTTTGAATTTTGTCAACCTTCATAAAATCTGTGAATTTTGTATAAAATTTT
>JAZGTK010013124.1:0-14508 GCA_036877625.1 Ambastaia sidthimunki | reverse complement strand
ACTTATAAAAATCAATGCACCACTAAAGCCTAAACAAGACCACTGTACTGTGTGACTGGTGAGTTAATTCTTACAGACTAGTTAATGTGTTTGGCCATCTGTTTGAGAACTAGAATCACAGTTCTCAAAGATCCAATCTTAGGGCTATCACCACGTAACATTTAACAATGATTTAAATTAAGACTAAATAAAGTAATTGGTGTGTATTAGACACCCCAGGTAAGTGTCATGGGTTATCACACACCCACACAGACTCAAGCTTCAGACAAAACTGCATGTAAATTTGAGCAAAAGGGTGAGCTTCACAGGACACAGATCTCATTTTGCTTAATAAAAATTAAGACAAAAGTTACTTAAAATGAAGAGCAGTACTGCAGCAATGAAATGATAGTGGTGGGAATGCTCCGCAACTGTTCAGGCTTAAAATAACTACTATCATCTACTGTTTTTGCTATGTAATGGGGTCTGATTGTATAAAAGAAAAGGGGGATTGTGGGCAAGATCCACAAAGCAGACTGTTGACTTTTATCCCAAGAGCACAAATGCAATGCCAATCTTTTGTTTGGGAGCATTACTGACCTGAAATGGCATTGTTTAATTAACAGTAAAAGCGGTCATGAAAATAAACGCAAACCTGATATGCAAAGATATGGTCAATATGTGCAAAAGGTATCACATGGTGTCACACGGGTCCATGATCTCATTTTACTGCGACATGTGCATTAAATTTCTAGTCAATCTAACTTATTTCCAGGTGCTTACACACTAACAACAAGAGACTTACGCGTATGCAAACACGTGTGGTCTATCCATCTATCTGTCTGTCAGCCCACATGTGAGTTCATATCATATTATTTACTTAATATAATCGGCTGTCAGGGGTGCGTGGGGACGCACTCACCCTACAGGAGCTCTGAACGCAGCGTCTCCCAAACTCATGTCGCAAACCAAAGCCGCTTTATTTCACTTCACTCGACAGTCCAGACGGGGACACTGGGAAACGTTCAAACACCATTAATCTATATGTCTGTTACCTTTAAAATACAATGCATAATAATTCAATTATAGAGAACAAGAACATTACTCACTCTTTCCTAGAAAACACTGAAAATCACGGCCATATATTCATAAAGACCTGTCAATTTATCTCAGTCTGTAAACTGTTAATGTTCTCAAAGGAAAAAAAACAAATAAAACTCCTTCAGATGTTTAATTTGTCAAATCAGAGGTCACAACCAACTACACAGTAATGCACTGCCTAATATAAAGTTGCGCAGTCCAAGTGAAAGGAGTGTCACCACCGTAATATCCTATTAATATAAAAATAAAACGCTTACTCAAGTGCACGTCCTCGTCAATTTTACCGCGATAAAGAACATAACTTCTGCGTGGATTCTGTGCTAATCCTCCAAACGCCGTTCCCGCGTCTGCTCATGTCCGCGCACAGCTGAACCGAGAATTCTTTGAGCGGGAGCGCGCCTGAGAACTGGCTACTGAAAGCACGTGCGCGGTAAGTAAACAGAAGTACTGTCAATAAATTACATTGTTGACACAAGCTTTTTATATTGTCTGTGTACATATTTTTAAGTAGTACATACTTTCTTTTAGTACAGCTAAATACAAATTAAAGCTGTTCTCGTTCACATATTTCTGCTTCTGTCATCAAACAATGAAACGAGTATGAAATAGAGTGACTGATGGCGGAGGTTTGTCCAAAAATCCCTAGATTTGTAACTAGTCGTTTTTTGTGGACTGAAAAGTCGCTAAATCTAGCGACAAAGTTGGCAACACTGATTTAAATAATGTTTACTTCCGGCTACACTTTGATTGGCTACTCTCCATTAAACTTAACTCATAAAGGAAGATAGCGCGAGACACCTCGAGTGGCCACACCCACTTTTAAAATAACGTAAAGAAACGTACTTAAAATAACGCTTCGTTGAATGACAGACTTACAAAGACGCCGTTGACATAGCGTTAAAGCTACAGTTGTATAAAAATGTAAAGATTACTGATAAAAATAACAGATTAATAAAATAAAAAATAATACAAATAATTGATTACAGTGACACAGTGATAAAAACAGCGATAACAGTTAATGTTATAATTTATATTATTAACAGTATAATTTATCTTGGTGAATGACACCGGTGTTCGTCTCTGCTTTTGCTTATTAGTGCTGTTTATAATGTTAAAGTTGTCTATCTGTTTGTGATGTTTAATCTCCTTTATAGCGCTTTGAAATCGCATTCAAAGTAGTCTCTACATACGTAATATTGGTATTGGATTCCCGGGTAATGTTGTGTAACATTAAGTTCTCCTAAAAACTGTTGGGCTAGTGGGTGGAGCACACAAGAATATTTATAGGTTCGCTTTGAGGCCGGCGTGGCTTTTTCCCGAAAAACATTGCCCATACAATGGTAGACAAAACAATGGTAGCCCATACCTAAAATGTGACCTCTGCGTTTAACCCATCGCTAGTGGGTAGTGAACGAACACACACATACACACACACGGTGCGACAGGCTGCACTACTGCACCTAAAAAAATCATCATTTGTGAATCTAAACGAGGATCCATTCGGCTTTATTGTCTATTAAACAAGCAACAATTTCCATTAGTTTGTACCGGAACTATTAACACTATCTAAATGGTTCCCTGTCCGTTCCCCATTACTTATACAGTGCACTATATGCCATTCAATACAGAAAATATGGCTGATTTTAGGAGCCACTTCGGTATAGTGTACTTTATTCTAAATTGGACAATATTTGATTGGACAAAAAAATCTGACGAGAAGTTGTGCAGAAGTGCAGAATAATGTCATAAAACTGTGACGTTTTCAATGCCTATATTTCCTAAACGCGATTTTTTAATAATCAGGCGTCTATGAAATAAAATGAAAATTTATAAATCTTATAAATCTGTTAATGGCTGCATTGTATTTTTAATATTTTGATAAAGGAGTCTGACAGTGTAACAATTTAAAGTAAGTGTTCACTAAGCAGTTCACTAAATGGACAGTGTTATAACTTTCTGCTGACTGACAAAAATGTGGCAAACATTTGCTTAAAAACAACCTCTTTTGTGGCTTTTCTTTTCCCAGCCACTCCCATCACGACTTCTCAAGAAGAAATGAAAGTTATATTTATAGAAAGATTACTCCGCACTTTTGAACCTTAAGAGGGCGCTATCACTTTCTGACAGATAGGTGCGCCTGCTTTGAGTCTTTAGAGAAGATGATTACAAATACATTGTAATGGGGAAAAGTTTTTAAACAGATTTGTTTTTGTAAGTTTTAAACAGATGGCACTGTGCTACTTGTAACTTGACAAGTAATAATAAATGTTTTTACATAATAATAATGTGCCAATATTCAATGTGCCTGTTTTAATAAATTCATATATGGTCATTGTACTTCTGTATGTACAGTGTCTGTTTTTCCTTGATGCTTAAAATGTCTTACCCTTGTTATTTCTCAGTATAAAGTTTTTGTAATATGTGAACCCTGCCAACACATAGGACTGGAATATAAATATCATGGTAAACACAACAGTGTTCACCTTTTCAAGATCATTATGTTATTCAGTGTATTTATATCTCTCTGTGAGTTACATTCTGTGTTTAATAGATTGTTTTAAATTTGCTGAACTTTTTTTGTTCAGAACCATGTGTCTTTTTGGAGTCGAGTGGTATGACAATATTCTCTTGCATGATCAAGCAAAGCACAAATCCAGGTCTAGTATATTTAGAATATTTAAAAGTGTTAATAGAAGTTCTTTATGTTCTTGCTAGAAAGATAAAGTCCCGCCTCTGGGAGGTTCAGGAAATAGGTGCAAAGCTTTTTAACAGAGAAAAGCTTCACAGAAATTTCAGAGATACAGTTGTCATTGCCAAGAGACATGACAGAGAAATTTTCAACACCCAGTAAGTGACGAATTGATTCTTCATGGTTCAATGTAGTCATATTACTGTTAAAAATATTTCTAATTAAAATTATTATTATAATATGAACAAAATGAGCATAACGTTTATTTTTCTGTATTTTTCCGACCCTAACATTAAAAATATTTCAAACAATTAATTCTTCAAAAATAAACAATGAAACTGTAAAGTAACATTATGAAAGGATGCATTTAAATAGCGTAAATTAAAGAAAAAATTAAACTGTCTATTTAAAAATACATTTGACCTTAGGCGATCATGCATACTGTGACCACTAGATGTCATGAAAACCACTACAATCTTGAGTCTGTTCCTCTTTGTTGTAGAACTACAATTTTGGCTACTTTTAAACCTGAAGAGATTTTTGTAGCAATGTTGAGATTTCAGAATGCATTACGGACAGCTATATGCTGATATAGCATTCTGTTTTGTGTTCTTTCCAAGGCTATGATTATTACAGTCTCCCTGAAGGTTTTGGACAACTATGCAACAATGGCAACGTAAAGGCCTTCAGCGAAGTCTTTCTTCCAACCCTGTACAGCATAGTCTTCATCATTGGCTTCATCGGGAATGGCCTAGTTGTGTGGGTCCTAATAAGACACCGTCACAAATCCAACATGACCGATGTGTGCCTCCTCAACCTCGCCCTATCTGACCTGCTTTTTCTCATATCACTGCCCTTTTGGGCCCATGCAGCCTTGGCTGAGTGGATCTTTGGTAAATTTATGTGTCATACCATAACAGGCTTCTACATGCTGGGGCTCTATGGCAGTATCTTTTTCATGGTCCTTATGACAGTGGATCGCTATGTCATCATCGTCCACCCCCATAGTATTTTTTCCAGAAATCGGTCTGTCAAAATGGGTTCAGTTCTGGCCTCGTTTGTGTGGGTGCTCAGTCTGTTCACATCTCTCCCTAATATTATGTTTGCCCATGAGTACAAGGAGGCAAATCACTCAATATATTGCAGACCGAAGTTTCCAAGTGAAGCCTGGAAGCCATTTATTTACCTTAAACTAAACTTCTTGAGCTTTTTTCTCCCTGGGATTATTATGGGCTATTGCTATTCACGGATCATCCCCACTCTGATCACCATCAGATCAAAAAAAAGGCACAAAGTTATCAAACTCATTCTGGCTGTGGTGGCTATTTATTTCCTTTTTTGGACACCATACAACATCACCATATTTCTTTACTTCCTGCAAACACAAGAGTACCTTGTATCTTGTGGGTGGAATTCTGCATTGAGCTTGACCATGCAATGGGTGGAGACTATTGCCTTCAGCCACTGTTGCCTCAACCCCATCATCTACGCCTTTGTTGGTGAGAAGTTCAGAAGAGAAGTCATAAAGGTCGCAAAGGAACAGTTTCCCATGTGCTTCAATCAATGTGCGACCTTCTCACAACAGTTATCTGAACGCAGAAATTCAGTCTTCACACGATCTACTGAATATTCCAGCACACATATTATGTAGTGCACTGCTGATGTGTTTTGAAATGAAACAATATTCCTATTGTAAATATAAAGCATTATTTTCATTTTGAACAGCTCTTGTTTCTTTAAACACAAAGTCCCTCTTTTTTACTGAATGTATGAGACTGTAACTTTAACAACAGACAGATGTGTTTGAGTGTTTTTTAGCATTATGTGTAAGAAGGCAGCAGTATGCCTGACTCTCAGGATAATGAAGATGAAGTGCTGGTGCTTAATTTGTGCAAAATTGTTCCGCTCTCTTTCTGACTTATTCTTACATTTCAGATTTGTAAATGCAAATAAACAAATTTAGCAACTGTATATTTTATTATCAACTTATAAACATAATGTACTGAATTTATTTTCATCAGGGCTTTTTAAAAAGAATATTATATTGAATATTTTATAATATATGAAGAAAAAATACATTTAACCTACAATTTTGCTTTTAGCTTTTTATAGTGTTGTTTTGTTTTTTTTAAGAAAAATCTTAGAAATCATGTTCAATGTAGTATTCCTGAAAATATTAAAGGAAGTATAATATTTCTGATGTGTATGTGGCCTCATGTGGTTGGTGTTGTTTGTGTGTGTGTGTGTGTGTGTGTGTGTGTGGGTGAGGGGATTGGGGCACTGTCACAGAGAGGAAATAATCTAATGCGTAGCTGTAAACCACATTAGCTACAGCCGTGCAGTCCTGTTTGTCTGGTAAATATATCATTACATTTTTCAAATGGGTGTCAAATGATTATGCATGCTGTGTGATTGTTTCTAATGGGAAGGGGAATATAGCGTGGTGAACTGTGGCAAATTGACAACCCTTCTCCCACATGGTTTAGTACATTTACATTTATGCATATGGCAGACGATTGATTTAGTTATAAAAAATTTTAATGCATTCAAGGCAAACTTTTGTTATATTTACTTTAATCAATATGTGTAGTCTTGATATCAAACCACAACCCTTGTGGTGGTACCACAATGCTCTACAGAAACACATGATAGTGCTTTTATACACTATGGTATGGTAAGCTAAATTTGTGACAAAACTCAATAAACATACCATCATTTTTTAAAATATTGGAATTTGTTTAAAGGTTATATGCAGATTTGTAGAATGTGCTGTATTTATTTTTATATTTGTAATTATGCATTTGATTATGTTTGTAAACAGTACATTTATTTGTAAATGTTTTATAGTAAGTTTATTTAAGTTTTAGCACAAATTTAGCTCTGTGAGGCCACTGCCTGAATAAGCTTCACCAGCATTGTGGTTTGATGGCAACGTTGTTTCCAAAACAGTTAGGTTCAGTGTCTACAAAAAGTTTGAGCTTCCGCTAGATCAACCGCTACATAGTGTTCCAAAATATTTAATTATACTTGACATTATATATTTAAAAAATAGCCCACATTCTTTTGTAGTATATTTGGTTTGATATATTCGTTTAAGAGCAGGCCTATCACAAGTGGACAGGGCTAAATACAAGCGGTAATGTATCTTGTGATCCAAACACTCAAACAACCTTTACAAATCTTTACATCACACATCACATTTGTACTGAAAACATGCATGTAACCTAATATGTTCCAGTCAATATCATATTCATGTTACATAAAAGTATTATACAAAATAAAGAGTAAATGCAAGGTTGAAATATGGGCCTAGTTCCAGAAGGCCAACTTACAGACCATTATATGCATATTTAAATATTTCCACTGCTTAGATGGTAAAAATGGTGCTTGCAACACCAGTGTTTTAGGTTTGATTCCCAAAGATCACACACACAGATAAAGTGTATTCCTTAAATGCACTATTAGCTGTTGTGCACTGTATAATGTCTCTGCCACATGCAAAGGTACTTTTAGGCAGCTGGATTTGATAAAGTTTAAAGTTTTAGGTAAAATGTTCATGGCAGGTGATCCGACTAGACTATATCCAGAAATTAGAGATAATTTTTTTTTTTCAAACTTCAAAGCTAAACGATTGATTCATGTGAGGAACAGATCCAAAAGTGATTTCAATTTACCATAAAATTGCATCCATTATTACGTCAGCTTTGATTGTGAAATGGCATTGCCTGTCATGCATCTCCTAACCGACGCATCATGCAAACATTCAGGTGTTTATTTTGAATGAGATGTGACGTTGTTATGTGTCACACCTGTGTTTTCATATTGTTAAAAAACAGGTAGGTTTAGGGTAGGGGTGGGGTTAGCGCTCCAAAATGTCTTTGAAAATATAAGTATTTATAATAGCATTTCTACGTTTACAAACACAAAGAATTAAATGGTTCTTGATGTGAACCACCAGGCAACCAAACAAAAGCGACCGAATGCCCCCACATCAAAAAATGACACCAAGGGGGTACCATGCATGGTAAAAAGTGATGCAGAGGGTCCTGGCCAAGCATTAATATGTGACGAGCTGGGTGTGAGAATGTGTTGGAGCTGCAGAGCCCATGAAAGATTTTCTTTAAAATAGTTTCTTTACTATTCTTTGTGGGCATACCTGCAGCAGTGCCAAAACCTCTTTGCTGCCAACCTGATAAATTTTTGCCCCTAAAGTGTTACAATCATGGATTAAAAAAAAACAAGCCCAAATTAAAAATAATAAGCATGAATCGGAAAGATTTCCAAATTGTACACAAAACCATGTTTTCCTAACTCTGTTATTTGTGCTCTGACATTTTTTGGTCATATTTTCACATTATGAATGCTTTTTCTGTTTTTCCCATTGCTTTTTCACATTAGTCCAAAATGGGAGTTGCAACTAACGCTACTAACCTTAAAACAATATAGTTTTACCAGCATTTAAGTACATTTTCCAGCAAGAAGCAATGTAGCGCAACCAAAAGCTACTTTCCATTTTGTGTTTTGACAAACCAGCAATGCCTTGAAGCAGCATAATGTCACTCTTTACAAACTCAAATCATCTATTATGTCACACATCTTGTGGCTTTACGGTTTACTGAGAATATATTGTGTCATGATTACATAAAGCAGGAGTTTGGATGCACAACAAGATAAGGTGGTCACTTGGCTGTTGCCGTGAAATATGGTTTTAAATGTTTTTGATATCTTACAATACGGTATTTTGGTATTGCAATTATTATATTCAATGCAATATACAATTGTCATGTAAAAATATTCTAAGTGGTTTCAGTGTAGCTCGCTACTTTTTGCGAGTAACTTAGTGTAGCGTTCGAAGGGTAGCTTAACTGTATCCTAAGTACTTTAACTTATGTATTATGAACTTTTTTATTTTACTCAAACTGAGCATTTTACTTGTCACACGTGTCTTGTACACTTTATCTCTCCATCTATAACTTATTTCTCCCTGATATGATTCTTTTTTATTTTCCATTTCTACATCTAGAGTTTCACTGACCTCAAAGTAGGCTTATGCTTTGTTTTAGGCCTTAAGACATACAAAGATCAGTTTGTAAAGTATATGAAGAGGAAGCTACAAAACCTACAATAAGCCTAATTCTTGTAACAACCTGTAACACCCCAGTCTGGACTGTCTTTTTGGTTTGTCCCATGTCTGCCCATATTTGGAGTTCCTGTGCTTGTTTTGTCAATTAGTCTCAATTAGTCCTTGTATTAGTGTCTCTTTAAAAGTTTGTTTATGTTCAGTCTGTTTTGTCGGTTGTTAAAGTTATGTTGTGTGTTCTTTGTTCTTGCGTGTTCATGCCCTTGGCGCTTACCTGTATCGTTGTGGATTATCTTTATTAAATATTTTTGTTTGGATCCCACGTGTTTCATGCCTGTTTTGAGAGCACCCGTTACACAACCTCAATTACTTTACCAATTTCACTGTTGTATTTTCAGAAAATTGACTCCTTGTTGAAGCTGTAAAAACACACATCATTCCTCTCAAAACATTACAGATATAATGATCCTTGTGTTATGGCTTTGCTTGCTGACAATAGTGAAGACATTCATTGTGGGAGGGGGGAAATATTAGCATTCATTCAAGTAGCCTGTTCAGTGTCAGCGGTTTCATTTTATCTGTTCCAAAGAATTTCTTCAGTGCATCCAGAACTGCCTACCTCAGTACAGTGACAGGAAGTGTGTTCACACTTCACCTTCCCCTTGCAAGACACAGTAAAACACAAGACCACACACAAGCAGACAGTTCATTTTACAGGAAATTTGCTAAAGAAAAACATTCGGAAACAAGGTGAATGACATCAGCCTCGCTTATATGACCATATGAGCCGAGCCTCAACAACAGGTTTTCTCAACATCTCATAGGAGTTATCCACCATGGATTAAAGGTACACTGAAAGGTAACCACCATTTAATTTCCTGGACTGATTGATTTTGGTTGTCACAAATGACATTTTTGGATTTGACAGAGCGGCCCTTAACTACTCAAATGCATCCCTTTTAATGTTGCTTAAAACTATGTGATATTGCATGCAAGTAATTTGGAAGCAACTGTTTATTTTAGGACCGGACCTGAAGTATGTTGACAATGGGACTGTGGTGGGATATAATGCGTTTTTCCAGACAATTTTTAAAAGGAACTGAAAATTGCATTTGCAGTTGCGTTTTCTATTTTTGTGTGTGAAAGTTGTGACAATGCAAATGCGAATTGTTTGCATTTCCGTTTACATGAACTTACAATGCCTGCCAAATTTTAAATGCAAATTCCATTTGCTATTGCAGTTTCTGTCTTACGAGTTATGACCCTGTCATATTTAAATTGCAAAAGCATTTACCCATTCGCTATTTAATTTCCTTAGTGCTACGTATTGAGTCAAATTGAGCCAAAACTCACAAGCAATTGCAATTCTCTTTGCGTTTCAAATGCCTTGCACACAAACCAGTCAAATGATGTCAGGGATGGGACCAGAGTCACTTTGGTCTTGCCCCCACACGGCCACGTGGTTTACATAGATTTCAATGGCTCCAACAAATCCATGCAGTCAATCATTTCAACATAAATGAATGAATGCAGTTACAGAATTTTACCCAACAAATAAGTTTAAAATTGCAAATTGAAATCTTTAATAAACAGCAGAAAACTTCCTTATAATGACGGACCAGTCTTAAAGGCTTGTGTGTGGTTATGATGTATTATTTGCCTGTTTCAAAATAAAAAATAAATAGGAAAATCCCAGCTGGAACTTGGCATTTACTGCATCAATGACTATAGGAATATCTTTTGCTTTAGAATTACTGTATGCTATCTAAATGTTAAAAATATGACTGGTTGAGTTAGTTTGTGTAGTTCACAGGGTAATACATGGGGAATGCAATTGCAAATGTACTTTGCATTTTTATTTGAGGTCCTTGTCTGAACATACTGGTGTTTAATTTTGTAACTCGTTATCATGAAACAGCTATTACAAAAATGTATGTCCTTTACAATAAATTGTAATTTACATTACATTTTTATTTGTACTGTTAAAATTGATTTAAAGAAATTATCCTAATTTAAAATGGTTTTACCAAACAAAAATCATGTGTTTACCAAACAAAAATCACAGCTAGAGAAAACATACATTTATGTAACAAATTATTATGCTTTAATAACTTAATAACTTAAAGTATACAGAAAATTGCCATATGTCTTATGACTTTCTTTTTTTAAAATTTTAAGGAAGTTGCCAATTATCTGGACAAGATTATGGATCCGTCTACATCCCCCACCCCCTAAATTCATATTGTTGTATTGTACTGTTTTCCTAAGTGGTTTCAATAAACAATGTCAAAATCAATACATTACACGTTTTACTTACCTGTTAGTGTTATTGTGTATTTCTCTACAAGCCATTTATATTGTTACAGAATGGAAACAACAGTGAGCTATTACAACTATGGGATCAACACTGAAGTACTGAAGGTTCATACCTGAATTTAGGTTTCAAGGCTGCCATTTTCTACATGGTCTTTGTGCTCGGCCTTGTTGACTGCATCATCGTATGCGTTCTCCTAAAAATCATGCATCTGAAATCTATGACAAATGGTCCTGTCACTAATGGTCCTGTCACTGCCATGTTTGGTTCTGTATGTTCAGGGTCATAACATTACATCTGATGGAATGTGTAAAGCTATGACAGGTGTATATCAAGTGGGGTTTTATAGCAGAATTCTGTTTGTCACCCTGATCAGTATGGATTGTTATCTACATTGTTTGTACATGCTGTGGCAGTGCTGGGTACAAAGATGCAGCAATATGAAGTTGTGGTGAATCTCCTTATATTGGTGGTTTCGATCTGCGCCGCTCTACCAGAGGTCATCTATGCCACAATGGTGACAGAAGAGAACAACCAGCTGTCACAGAGTTAATCCTGCAGGCCCGACAAAGATGTGGAAGCTTTTTTGGAACTTTAGTGAAAACACAGTAGTGTTTTTCATGTCTTTGCCAATTATAACACACTTCTACATCAGAGTGCTTCTGGTTTTACAGAAGACAAAAAACTCAAAAAAAGGATGAAGCTATTAAACTCATCTTTTGCAATTGTTGGTGTGTTCGTGGTCTTCTAGGTGCTCTACAATGTGGTTGTGTTCTTGAAAAGCTTGCTGGAGTTTGGCATTCTCAGTAGCTGCAAGGCGTCTCATCATATATGAACTATGCCATGAACTTTACAGAGACAATCACACTGACTGGAAAGAAAGCATATAAATACATTTCCAGTTGTTCCAGACTGGTGAGGCAGCAGAGGCTTTCTGCATCCTATTTGTACATATTCTTGTAAATAATCTGGCGTCTATAGAATACTCAATATCTATGTGTTCTCCTCCGTACATGTGTCTGAGGTGCACAGACAGAAACCACATAAGTTGATCACCCACAAAAATGTGTGATGTGTGAAAAAAATTTGCTTGTTCACACACTTCAAAGGCAAAATCAAAAAGAAACTTCCAGAGAAAAATGTGTGAGAGGAGTGTTGATGTATATCTGAGTAAAGAACTCAAACTGAATGCTGTACTACTATTACTGTACTGCTGTCTTTCTGTATTATATTCATAATACCTCATTTTATGCCTTATAATTACTCATTTCACTTACTTATTTAATAAATATATACATAAATTTAAAATGTTTGTGAATATATTAATAAACAAATAACCAAATTCTGTTACTGATGTATGTTGTAGTGTTTTCCTACATAACACATAGGGCACATTCCTGCAGTCACATACGGAGCTGCATTAACAGTGGTTTTGACACCAGAAATGTCAGAAACAACACTAACTGCACCTTTAATCTTCTTGTGTAGCTAATATGTGTGTCATTGTTTGACAATTTTCTTACAATGTTGTGTGTATTCAGCTTTTAGGTCACTACCCAGCTGTCTCCATAACTCAAATGACTAACTAAACATACTAAACATTTTCTATTCAAAATTTTCAATACCTCACATTTTCAGTTAGGGATAAATAAAAAAATCCTACAATGCAGCGCAAAAACTAAATAAAACATCACATATCCTGAAGTCAACATCATAGACAGCATGAAATACAATTCAATATAAAACACATTGGTAAGGATCACAGTCTGATTAACCTATAAAATTCACTATTGGTATTTATCAACAACTTTAAACAGCATACAAAATAATGTAAAAACATATCGGGTCTATCTGTTGTTGATAAATACCAATAGTGACTTTTATAATGCAATGAAGCAGTCATGTCAATAAAAAATATGTTGTCATGTTCTAGTGTGAAGTGAGCCTAGATCCTGATGAGTGATTTATGACCTTTTTAGCATTACAGACTGTTAACTGTTCATTACAAAAACTGATGAAACATTAAAATTAAACTTGTCAACATTGTTATTATAGGGTTCAATATACAGTAGTTAGTACTGGGTCTGTTTTAAAGCTGCAATCCGTAGCTTCTGCCTCTCTAGCGCTATCTCAGGTTTGGTTTGGTTTAATTTTAACCAAAAAAAGTTACGGATTGAAGCTTTAAATAGCTTTCAAAAACCTGCAGCAAATTCACATGGTTTACGAATCATGTGTCAAACAAATACGTATTCTCATGATGGTGCATCAGGCACCATTTCTTACAAAACAAAATCACCTTAATCAATAAATTAATCTATTGGTGCAGTGCAGGTTTCAGTTGACGTCCACATTTTATAATTCCTTTAATTGTTTATTTGTTTTTTTATTAAGAGTGCTAGGTCCTTTATATCTATGGCACTTAGTTTTTAAACCCTAACCTTTACATCATAAAATACTGATTGAAATTCTTTTCAGTGAAACTAAAACTTTACAACTGCATCAGAAAAGTTACTTAGCCGTAATCTTTAAATTTCTTTTTAAAGCCAGCAGACTTTCTGAAGCCACAGGTCTCTGAACGACTGAGGTGAGATGTTCTGCAAAGAAAGACGGATTTCCTGTGTGCTTTTTCTCTGATGCTAGCACAGTACACTAATACTGCTGACATGGCCGTGTATGTTTAAGGAAGTAAATTTAACTTGTTCCAAAACATTCTTAACTGAAAAGCTAAATGTGGCTTTTGCAGTTCTTTTTTTGTCAGTGTAAATGTTAGCCCACAAATTGACAACAAAATGACCATTCTCGGTTGACTTTTTAAGACATGTTTAAAAAATGTTTGATGTGTCTGTTTACTGTACAGATAGATACAGATAAAAGTCTAATTTTAATTTGGCTCAACAAAGGATGTAATCTTAATTTAAGACATGCAAGAGTTTATTGTTTTATTTTTGTGGACTTTTGTGATGACACACACAACCACTTCCGCCTTAATATGTACATATATGTACATGTGATTTTATCTGTATGCAAATATTGTGGTTAGGGCCACATTTTGTGAGGATCAGTATTCAACTGTAAAAACACTGTAACAATGCAACATCCTGAACAGCTTAAAGGAAATGTGCAAAATATTCACTCAGTATGTAACATATACTGTTAGAGTGACAATTCCAATTACAGTATAAAAATAAAAAAGAGCTCATGGCAGTCATTAAAATAATGCACGACACAGAAGTTTACTAGCATCTGACATTGCAAGGGTTCAAGAAGTGAGAAGTTAAAGATTCAGAATTAATGTGTTTTGTTTTCACAGGTGTGAACACAAAATACTTTACTGAATAGAAACCA